>OX578139.1:124423957-124706457 GCA_951213105.1 Amaurobius ferox
GAATGAAACCTTGTTATATATAAAAACTTTTATGAAAAGAAACGAAGATCTAGATTTTTTACCAGTAAAATGGATTAAAAATATGGTTTCTGGACAAAATATGGAAAGCATTGTATGAAAATGTTGAAGAATATAAAAATACTGGACTATACAATATAAGGGCAGTGATACAAGATTATTTAAAAATACGATCAAACAAATTAAAAATCACTTTAAACAATAAATCTGTCAGTGAAAAAACTCCATAGTTCGTAGTGATCAATTTTAAAAATAAGTCATTCGATTCTATTCCGTTTGGCAGGATTTTTAAAGAAAATAATTCCTTTTTACCAATTAAAAACATTAAGGCTATTTTATCATACAAGTACAATACTCCTATATGCAGAGGCTTTTTCAATTATAACAATATAGGTCAGAACTTGAAGGAAAATGTAACAGGCGATTGCAAGAGTAATTGGAACCATATTTTCAAGAATGAATTTCATGGACATATAGTCTCGAGAGATTTGAATTTGATAAGATCGGAACGTTTGAAAAGGATTTTGAGTTTGGGAGCTAAATATCGAGATCAGACATATACTAATGAAATTCAGTCCATTGAGTCCGATATCGACAAATTTATATATGGCGTAGCAGTAAAATATAGTGTGCCAATGGGGGTATTCAATGAGTGGAAACATAACATCTTAGTGAGTGCTAAACTTTGACATAAAAAAGACAACCGATCGATAAATTGAATTGGAAATGTAAAAAATGAATTGGAAGAAATACATAAGGACTTCGTAATATCATATGTTGATAAGGTGATATCTAACTATACTTTTACATGTAAAAAGTTAAATACGGAAAAACTATGCGTATGTTATCTAGATGACAATATGTATACACGTTTGAATCAGCCAAGAGTAGAATTTATTAGCAGAATAGTTGCTCTATACAAAAGGATTGGTTAAGGTGTAGATGTTATTAAATTTCCTTACTTGGTTTTAATTCCTAAACTACATAAAGTGCCCGTAAAATTCAGACCAGTTACCATCGGAAATAAAACTTACTTGATAAAGGCTAATAAAAGATTATTAAATATTTTGAAATATGTCCTTTCAATCATAAAAAAAAACAAGGAGCGCACTTTATACATAATAGTATGGAATTGGTGAATACCATAGAAAAAATAACAGAAAGATTACATTACAGAAGTTACGACTTCTGCGATTTATTTAATAACATTATGATAGAGGACCTATATCAGATCATTATGGATCTTCATCATAAATATAGTTTGCAGAGATTATTGAGGTGGATAAATATAGGGCACTAGTTGGACTGGTTCTAAATGAAACAGTGCTATACAATGGAGTGGAATTTTATAAGCAAATTAGAGGAATACCGATGGGCGGTAATTGTTCATCGGCATTGGTAGATTTATATTTGGACTGTTATGAGAATGGAACTCATTTGTTGAATGAGATGTTGTATTTAAGATTCGTTGATTACAGTATCGTTGGCACAAAAGATCATAAATACGTATTGGATTTTGGTTTCTATCCGTGTTCACTAAAATTGGTTGAAACACCTATGAATGAAGACGGGAGCCTGAATTTTTTGGGCGTATGTATTATGTCAAACGAAAATTGAACTTCCTTCTGTATATATGATAAGCGTACAGCCTTCAACTTTGACGTAAACTTTATCACTTCATGGGAAACTTGTTTAAGTAGAGCTGCCTTCCGTAATATAATTGTCAATCAACTTTTAAGAAACAAAAGGTTAAACTCTCAAAGTAGCGACAGAATTCAACAGGATAAAAGATATTTGAACGAGGCACGGAAAAAGGGTTATCCGGTTGGCTTTCTGAACGTAATTGAGTCATCTTTTTACGGTAAACTGTAACCGTTGGTTATTTAGATCATGGACATATAAAGTTGATGACTTGGTACTATATATAATGGGGATTTGTGTTGTATAAGGCATGATTTCGTTAGGGAGTAACTTGAGGTCTTGTTTGCACAAATTCTAGTGTTGTGTTTGGCTTCAACGATCATGGTCTTTTCGTTTCCTAATAGATCTTCTTAGGTATAATGGTCTAGATGCGGAATGGTACCGGAATCCGGGAGTGTGGTCATGGCGTAATGCATGCTGAACCGGGGTGAGGGGGTCACAACCACCCCCCCTCTGCCAATTTTTGGTACTTTTCTTTTTCTTATTTCTTGTATCATATTTGATTTTCATATTTGGACATTTCCTTTTGGATATATATAGATATATATATATAATACATATATATATATATATATAATATATATATATATATATATATATATATATATAATAAATATATATATATATAATATATATATATATGTATATATATAATATATATATATATATATATATATATATATATATACATATACAAAAAATCAAGTTTCAAGCACTCTTGAACTCGAATCGAATGTTTTTGAAATGATGTATATGTGTGTGTCCGTGGAAGTGCAATGTATGTATCCATTATAACTAAGAAATTAATTGATCAAATTTTACAATTGATAGGTGTATGTAACTTGTGGGTGACCCTGGTGCTGATTACATTTTGGTACGACTCGGGAAAAAAGAACATATAACTGTTTTGTGAAATGGTCCTCAAAAATCGCATGTATCCACTCTAGCTGAGAAACTAGTTTGCTGAATTTCACAAAATGTGGTAGATAAATCACCTGTGGTTTATCGTGGTGCCGATTATATTTTGGCGTGATTCGGAAAAAAAAATATCGGGGTTTTTTTTATGTGTGTGTGAGAAATGGCTCACAAAAATCGTCAAAAATAAAATAAGAGACTTGTTTTATGCGTTATTATTAACGACAAAAGGAATAAGATTAACACCATTTCCTTACTCCACTGCTTTGGACAATTCTAAAGATATTTATATAAGAGTTTTTATTTTTATTTTGGGAAGCCGAAGACGTCTGCCACTGTAGTTAAATACTATTAAATGAAATTTTTAAAAATTTAGTAGTGAAGTCAGTCTCTAAGGGATTATTCTGATGCTGATTACATTTTAGCATATATACTGACAAATTAGCAAAATATGACACAACCGTTTTTGCGATAAGACCTGCACAGTTCGTGAAAATCTGAAATTAATGATTAAAATTCCTGAAATACGTTAATAATATTCATGCCCTTAACCTTAATAAAATGATAATATAGCAGATCAAAAATGTTGTGGAAAAGGTAAAGTAAATAATATTGGCGTATTCCATGATTTACAATTCAACCACCTACTAGGGAGAATGGTGTTCTGTTTCAATTAAATCATCCCCTTCTGCCTGAGAAACTGCTTGAAAAATCACTTTGCCAAGATTATTCTGGCCGAAATACTGAAAAAAATAATGTGTATGAACGCTACAAGTCAAATGGCCTACCAAACCCATTCTTGCTGTTAAGAAAATAGGTACTATAAGAAAAAATAATATGTACAATAAACACAAATATAACTATGTGAGTATTTGTTTTCAGTACATACTATAGGTATTCTGTGTAGTTTAAACCTGCAAACTGCTTTTTGATGCATCGCAGTGAAATATAAATATTTCTTTATTTCGACGCAGACCTACCCGAAATTGTAAAGTGTCTGCTTGGACGGCCGGGACAGCGCCACTCAATGTAAACAGGACCCCAGTCCGGGCAACATCCACAGGTACTGCGCCTTTCTTCCCCTACCACCAACTTCCCGGAAGGATGTTTAGGCCCACATATTTAACGTGCCCATACTCAGTGAGAACGTGGGGACAGTTTGGGTACAGCCGAGAATAGAACTCGAATCCTCCGAGTGCAATCTCCGTGCTCTAATCATAATCAATAAATTTTAATCGTATTTAAGTATTCCGTGTGCGAAATTCGTATAAGAAATAACAAGAAAGATCAATCATGCATAAGCATTGATTATGAAACACTTTCCAACTGAAATGTAATTTCATTTAAAAATTTCTAAAATGTGATTCATTTAGTGGTAATATCTTTTACATTATCACAGTACTACAGTAATTTATTATACTTAAATATTTAAAACTGTATCGAAATATAAATCATCTGATTCTTTATGCAAAATCAATGAATATTTCATTCATATAACTTGTATTCCAGACTCCAGAGCTAAATAATTTTGTGTGAAAAAAATTCAGGAATTCTTATGTAATTCATCTTACAATCGCTTGAGATATTTGCATTCTGCATATGTTAAAATTAGGCTTCCTTGAAGAAATAATAAAAGTTTAGGGATCATTTAAAATCACAACTATTGTAACTGCATAGGCACGGAATTTAGATACACAGATAATACACAGATAATATATATGTGTATGTGTATGTACTCAAAGTATTGGAATCGTGCCGAAGATCGGAACTCGAATTTTCAAAGTATCTACACGTTTTGGGACTTCTAGAACACGAAAAAACTACTTTTAGGAAGACGTCTGTGTGTGTAAGGGTGTATCTGTGTATGTTTCTGTGTGTCTGTGTGGATATTACATCCACTCTAATTGAAAAACTAATGGACCGAATTTCATACAATTTGGTAGGTATGTTTTTGTGGGAAATCCTGATGTTCATTAGATTATAGTACGATTCGTAATAAAAGAATCTGCCTTCTTTGCGAAATGGCCGCAGAAATTGCCTTTATCCACTCTAGCTAAAAACTAATGAACCAAATTTAACAAAATTTGGAGTATAATATTTCAATAACCTACAAGTGATTTATATACCAAATTTAACAAAATTTTGTATATAAATCATTTGTAGGTTATTCTACTACGATTCGGGAAAAAGGAACGGGCTATTTTTGCGAAATGGCCAGCAAAAATCGTTATATATAAAAATAAAAGACTACGTGTGCTCAATTATATCAATTAAATTCCTATTTTATATGTGATTTTTGACAACAAAAATAATAAGACTAACCCCATTACTCTAGGACTAGCCGTTCTTGAGATATTCTAGTTTTTTCGCGTTTTCGCTACGCCACCTTTGACAATAAGTCCAGCTATCAAATGAGAACCAAATTTAAGTTTAACGTGTAAATTCAATGTCATTTAAAATACTTATGTTGTGCAGATAAACTCAAATTATCATTGAATAAATAAAGAGAACGAATATGAGTCTGCAGGGAAAGACATGTGCTGTCCACATCAGAATTTTTAACAATATTACACAAATGATTTATAGAAGTGAACGGGGATTATTTTCAGGCCATTTCGAAAAAAATGTATGATCTATATTTCAAGATCCATCAAATTTTTGTCGAATAAAATGTTCAACAAATTTAAGCTGTGTACCAAATTTTAACTCTCTAGGACGTAGGAAAGTGCATTTAAAATGCCATCAATTAAATTTATCATGAAGAGTTATATAAAATTTAAAAAAAATGAAAAATTGTTATCTACCAAATTTATTTTAAAATATGAAGCCACTCCCATATGCAAAACGTTTTAACAAATGGAGAGATATTTTTTATATAATATCTCTCTCTTTTCTTTCTGGAAGATATCCCAAAGTCAGAATTTAATTGAATTTGTTTTTTTCCCTATATTAAATAATTTTTTTAATTAAAAAACTACTTAACATATTTTACTGAATTTTTTTTTATATATTCTATGGGATAATGTGAATATTTCCTAAAAATTTCGAAGCAATTCGTGAATTTTAAATTTACTTAAAAAATGTTTGAAAAATTAGGTCCCATAGGGTTCAATGTATTTCATTTTTTCAACCCGGGTTCAATAAAAAACTAATTGGGTGATATTATTTATTTATATTCCCATAGGTCCTACAGACCGTCTGAACAACATACTAAAATTTCATTTTGATAAACTCATTTTTACGGCAGTTATCGTGCTAACGGACAGACAGACAGACAGACAGACAGACAGACAGACAGACAGACAGACAGACAGAATGAACAAAGTCATAAACACTTTTCAACTTTGTTGTAAAGTGTTAAAAACATTAAAATCGAAAATTTCTTCAATGAAATATAGATCAAACGTTCTGAGATTGGGCAGGTTTTTAGGTCAGCAGGAAGGCGGATTATCTATTACTCCATGGGAAGTTAATATAATATTAATTTACTTTCTTATACGTATATAAATATAAGCGTTCTTTAAAAATCACGATTTTTCCTAAGCGATAAAAAACAAGAAAGATCAATCATGCATAAAGCATTAATTATGAAACACTTTTCAACTGAAATGTAATTTTATTTATACATCTCCAAAAAGCGATATATTAAGCCCTGATATACATTAAACAATCACAATACTACAAAAATTTATATTATTTGAAAATTTAAAACTTCATCGAAATAAATTAACTTTATTCAAGCGACGTCATCGAAATATAAATCGTCTGGCTCTCTATGTAAAAACAAAGAATATTTCATCCATACATTTTTATTCCAGACTCCAGAGTTAAATAATTTTGCGTGAAAAAATTCATCAAATATTATACAACTCATTTTACAATCACGTGTTTACATTCTACATCCTTTCAAATTAGGCTTCGCTGTAGAAATAATTAATTAAAGTTTAATGATCATTTAAAATAAAAAATATTGTAATTGCGTTGGCAACAAATATATACACAGAAAATACGCAAAACTAAAGCTATTTTAGGACGGGTGCAACTAAATTAAAATTCGAAAGAACTAAATTAAAATTTGAAAGAACTTTAAAAATCACAAATTTTATACTGGGAGAAATAATGGATGCCATATTTTATTATAAAGACGGTCACGCAATCTCTTCAGGTGGGTGTAATTACTATTTTAATTTTTATATAAAAAACTACCGAACATATTTTGCTGAAATTTTTTTATATATCTTATAGGATGATTTGAATGTTTCTTATATTTTCGAAGCAATATGTGCATTTTAGCTTCGCTTAAAATATGTTTGAAAGATTAGATCCCTTAGGGTTCAATGTATTTCATTTTTTCAACCTGGGTTCAATCCAAAACTAATTGTGTGATATTATTCATTTACATTACCATATGTCCTACAGAACGTCTCAACAACGTACTAAAATTTCAGTTTGATAAAATCATTTTTACGGTTATCAGTTATTGGTTTAATCAGTTATCGTGAGAAAGAACAGACAGAACGAACAACGAACGAGTCATAAACACTTTTCAACTATGTTGTAAAGTGTTAACAAGAAAGATCAATCACGCATAAAGTATTGATAATGAAACACTTTCCAACTGCATTGCAATTTTATTTAAACATCTCTAAAATGCAATACATTAAGTGGTGATATTTTTAAAATTATCACAGTACAACAATAATTTATTTTACTCAAAAACCTTAAACTATGGAGGTAAAAGTACCTTCTAACACCATGCTTAATACCTCATAGAAAAATGTAATGCTATAAAATCGTCTGCTTCTCTATGTAAAATCAATAAATATTTCATTCATTTCACCTGTATGTCAGACTCTAGAGCTAAATAATTTTGAGTTAAAAAATTGAGCAATTCTTACACATCTAATCTTACAGCTTGATTTGATTACATGCTGCATATGTTAAAATTAGGTTTCGTTGTAGAGACAGTCAAAATTTATTGATCCTAAAACTAAAAAATATCGTAATTGCGTTGGCTCAGAATATAGATACACAGATAAATAGCGTAATTAAAACGTTTTTAGGACGGATGCAACACTAAATATAAATTTAAAAAAAACTTTAAAAATCACGATTTTAACACTGGGACAAAGGATGAATACCATATTTTATTTTGAAGAGGGTCGTTTGATCTTTTCATATAACATGGGTGTAACTATTATTGTAATTCTTATTTAAAAAACTATCGATCATATTTTGCTCAATTTTTTTATATATTTTATAAGATAATTTGAATATTTCCTAAAATTTTAAAGCAATTTGTGTATTTTATCTTTGCTTGAAAAATGTTTGAAAAATTAGGTCCCAAAGGGTTCAATTTATTTCACTTTCTCAACCCTGGTTCAATCCAAAACTGAGTGGATGATATTATTCATTTACATTCCCGTATGTTCCACAGATCGTTTAAACAGCATACTAAAATTTCATTTTGATTAAGTCATTTTTACGGCAGTTATCGTGCAGACAGACAGAATGAACAAAGTCATAAACATTTTACAACTATGTTGGAAAATTTTAAAAAACAATGCACATAAATGGAACATTTTGCAAGATTGATAAAATGGACAGAAGGACATACATTTTTGTTAAGACAGTTTTAAAAATGCTATATTCAGAGTCTCCTCTGTAAGAGCAAACAAGGCACTTGTTGGAGTCAGCTAAATAAAATCTATTGAAGTAGGCCTGGGGGACTATATGACCTATCCTAGTCTTAGCAACAAAAGTGGCAGCCATTCTAGATACTTTTCTGAAATAATTAAGATCATTTGGATCCTTTTGGAAACAAAAATGTAACGATTAATTCCAGTTTTATTTTAAGAATCGCACCATAGCACACACACACCTATATTTTGATCTTATTGAAATACCTGGAGAGTGTGACTTTCGGCAGTGGGACTGGATCCATTGTGGACGACAATTTTACCGAACTATCTGCGATTTCATTACCATGCACACTGCAATGTGAGGGAACCCACTGCAATGTAATATCTTTATCCTTTAATTTAACAAAAATATGTTTGATTTCTCCAATTCTAAAGCAATCGATGTCTGATCTGCGTTGGCAGAAACACTGAAGATCTGCCATAGAATCAGTTAAATTACATATATGACGATCCTACAAGGAGAAGGAGCGCATTAAATCTGCATTGACTGCCAAAAGCTCTGCATCAAGACTCTAACATGGGGACACTGGAACAAGAAAAACTTTAATATCCTATGAAATTAATACCTGTAAATTTTCTGAGGATCACAATCTCGAAACATGTTTTAGTCTTTTGTCAGTTTCAAAGCACTTCGTTAATATATTTTTAATGCTGAGAGTCTGACATTTTTGAGTCCAGAGCTTCTGGTTTATGGGACGCTCCTAATTGCTGTTGATAAATATACACACATTATCATCAAACGGTGTATGATTATATAAATTCTCAAATTATATCTTGCCCTAGAACCCAATTTTGGAAGCCAAAACATGGAGGGAATTTTTCAGACCATAACATTTGCTAGTGAATTACAAATTCGAAATATTGTTTCTTCTGCTAGATCCGTCCGTTTTGTTGAAACTTGCTTACATTTGGTTTGCTGACATTTGAGTACCTTAATGCCATAATTACAAATCTACAACATTTAGCGATCTAGCAACCCAAGTTGCATTTATAAATATCCCTTAAAAAAATGGTGTATTATGATATTCAAAATGCCTAGTCCGTATAATGTTACAATCCGGAGTCCTATTTAGAGGACCCTGGCCTTCCAGAAATATTATGAGGGTCCACCTCAAATTATTATTTTTTCTTCTATTAGTATCAAAATATTTCGCTAAAACACAACTAATTTTTAAGAACTCTAATTCTCATAGCCATGTATTAGGAGACGAAGATGTATATCATAATGAAACATGTCGAGATTACTTTTGCGTCACTGTAAAATTATTGAAAATCGGTAGATTAAATATTTTTAACCTCATAAGGGGACCTCAGTCTCAAAGATATACTGGCCTGATAGTTGATTTTCATTGGTGATAATTCCAATGAAACGCCGATATGAAATATTAGCCCCATATTGGTATATCATTTGGCAATTCTTCCACTATCAACAGGCTTTGTCTCACTAAAGTTCGAGGTTCCTTCGAGCCCTCAACAAATCAAGAAATCTTTAGTATCGTGCCTAAGTATTGGTTTTTTAAATCGAAATGGCCTTTCAAACACAGAAAATTATAACTAAATTATGTGTTTTAAATTTTTATGAATATAACTTTTTTCCCAAGTTCTCTGTAACTCTCAATAACCAGCGATTTCTTACAAGATTTTACGTTTTGAGTATATAAACATATCATTATTACAAAATTTTGAATTTGTCGCAGAGGGTTGTATGTTTACGTCTGATTTAAAAAAAACTTCTACTGTCAACACCCAGAATTCACGATTTAAATTTTCAATGAATAAATTCTTAATAATGTATATATTCACTCTTGGGTTGCTGTGTATGCATAAACGACCAATTTAAGTAAAAAATGTTTGAAATGTTACAGTCTATCCTAATTCATAAATTTCGAATAAAATATCAAATTCTTAAATTTTCGGGAAAATTTACTTTTGCAGTTGTAAAGAGAAATAATAAATAGGGCGCATATCCATTGCGAACAGAGATCGAGCTAGAATTTTTCCAGAAGAGTGAAAATACAATCTGATTTGATTTAAAGGAGTATTTTGCTTTTCAGAGGAGTAATTTTTAACAATTGTACAATTATCCCAAATATCTAGGCATTTTATAAATTTATTGTATTTTGTATAAAAACAGAAATGTACTATTATACTCTTTATTTGTGTTAATAAACAAAATACATTGTATATCTGATAGCACAATTAATAGCCCTTATAAACATTATGAAATGAGTTTTAAAATGTTTAATTTTCGATTTCAAAAAATGTTTTATTTTCTATATTGTTTACAAAACCAGTGTTTAAAATACTCATTACTTAATTTATAAAGCGTATTTGCTTATTTTATAACGTGAGATACGCGTATAGAGATGTTACCTTGATCTCCGTTTGTGAATATTAGTTGAATTATTTCCAATTAATTCTTAGGATACTGTGAAATGTGCTTAGATATTTTTATTTTGTTTTAAATTACTGGTATATAAAATTTTTGATCCAATGCTAAAGAGTACTTGAAAAATAATTAAGGTGAGGTCAGGTGGAGCATGCAGTTTTCAGCATGTGAACATTCCCTCTTCAAAAACACAAACAAAGGTTTCCCTTTTGTGAAATCCCGACGCGGGTATTCTTTGAAACTCAATTATCGGGTCATGTTTATTCAATCAGGTTCAGATTTCCTTTCAGAATTTAAACGACCTTTCTACTGGTATCATTGTAATAGATATGTAAATAGTCTTTATTTGAGCTGCTGGAAGGTGTCTTCTGAGAGGGCTTTTTTGCGATTCGTTAAAAAAAACTATCTTAAAATGGAATATTTTAAATCTTTATATTTACATACGCTGTTAAATGGCACTTTGCATACCGAAATTTAACTCATTATTTACCTTCTATGTTTCTTCTTAGACCCAGATCGCCCGACCTACCTGAAAGGTATAAGGTATCTGTTTGGATGGCCGGGAAGTGCCACCCAATTTAGATCGGAACCCAGTGAGGGAGGCATCCACAGGGACCGTACCCTCCTTCACGCACTACCAACCGCTCGGAAGGACTTACGGTCCCACATGTTTAATGTGATCGTACTCCGCGTCTGGAACACGACGGCAGTTTTGTCAGTGGCAAGAATCGAACGCGTGCCGACCGAGTGCAATTCCCGCGCTAACCATTGAGCTGTACCTTTTATGCTTGTCATCTTTAACTCTGTGTGCTAGAAACTTCGATTTTTAAAGGTACATTGTATTTTTTAGAACATTTTTGAAGGTATTTGTGAACGTAAGCTATGGAAGTAGACTTTTTTTTAATATAAAATTCGTGTAAAACATCAATATTTTCGTAGAAAACTGCATCAATTTTGAGTGTCTTCAACGCACAAATACAATATCCACAGCCAGGTAATGTAGCAAATTTATAGCTGATGTTTGATTTTGTGTTTGCTTTCATTATTCAAAAGTGCTTTTCAGGTTACGATATAGATTTCTTTTAATATTTTCATATATATTAAAATTACTGTAATCCGGTTAATGACTTGTCGCGATTCCAAGAATTTTAAGAGAAACATGTTTAATTTTTGTTTCTGTCTTTTTTTGCTCCTCGAATCCAATTCATGTATTCTACATTTATTTATTTTTTTACTTTCCTTATATACATAACGTATAAGAAAAGTATTGTGACGGGGTCGAAAATTCGAATTCGAGTTTTCGACGGGAGAGCACGTTTCAAGCATCCCTGATCACGAATCAAACATTTTTTAAGTGATGTCTGTGTGTGTGTATGTGTGAAAGCATGTGTGTGTGTGTGTATGTGTGTGTGTGTGTTTGTGTGTGTGTGTGTGAGGCTGTGGAGACGATAACTGACGAACGACTGGACCGATTCGAATGAACTTCGATACAAAAATCACAATCCGCAAACACTGGAAGCCAATTGTTTTTATACGTAATCGAATGTTCAGAACCACCCTAAATTTTCGAGTGAAATTTTGAAAAAATCGTTAAAAAATCAAAACCGCAAATAAAGTTACGCAAATAGACATTTCTTATGCAATTTATCATTAGAAAACGATTGACATAAATTTTAGAACGCTAACACGATCCACTCTCGAGATATTTCACATTTTTCAAAATAATTATCAAAAAGTCATATAAAATAAAAAAAAAATTCCTTTTGAGAAACATGTTCACTTTTCATATGTAATACCATACGATAAATTTAGTGAAATCATTCTCGTGTATCTAGCTCGTTCCATTCATAAAAAAGATACTTTGAGTAATACTTTTGTATTTGAACGCTAATAGTCATTTATCTGCTGTACGAATAACTTATTTCTCCGTCCATAACGCTTGGCGAGATTTTGGCGACGAATTTAGTGGAATGTCGCCAACATGGTGACTTTTTAAATGTTGCTAAATTAACGAAAAACTCGCCAAATGGATAAAAATGACGCTAAATCAATCAAAATGACGACTTATTGACGAAAATTCAATATCTTGGAAAGAACATAAATATCTACTATTAAAAAATCCATTTTTTTGCTGTAAAAGTAGTAAATTCATTGCATTATATAAGGAAAGTCATGTGCTACTCATATCAGATTTTTTTTCTTTACTTCTCAAGTTCATATTTGCACTAACAGCCGTAATGCCATCCAACATCTTCTCAAGTGAAGGGGAATAATTGACCGGAACATTTTGATATTATTGACAAACTTAAGTCTCTGTCTGCGCATAATGTGATCCATATGTAGTGGGTACCCTCTCGTGTGGACCTGTATTGGAATGACATTGCTGATGGCCTGGTAAAAGAGGGAACCGCTTTCACTAAGAATCGCTCGGGACCATTTAGATTGCAAGAAATTGTACCCATGATAAACACCACAATTAATAAATCTTTGAATATACTACCTCCTCATGAGTGGTATAATGGGGACAATTCAGACACAACACTGGAGTTTAGGGTCGAGAGGACTACACAGACTGCCTTGTCAAGATTCATCAGTGGTCTTATTAGATCGCTCTCTTTTGTCCGAAAAATTGTTTGGCGATAAGACTTATTCTTGTGCTGAAGTGCAGTTTGTAACCGGCCTCTCCCAGTCATCTTCTTTCTTATCTGGGTCTGGATAAGCAGGATCGCAGGACTCCTGTTCTGGTGATGGATTCCTTGAGACTGTACGATTTAATAAACTGAACCTAAGCCAGGAAGAATAAGTAACAACATCACATTTCCTCCATTTTCTATTTTTACTGGTTTCACTTTCCTTTCGTCACACTAGGTGGCGCTAATATATTGGATTCTATTGTTTAGCCTTTTTTTTTATCTGCTCGACATAGTATAACCTTATTGTAGGGTTAAACTTAATTTATTTGTTGACTCACTTTTAAATGCATTGCCTGGCGCTCAGTATTTGTCGTTGCGTTGTATCTACTTTCATTCTTAAAAGTTCATCTTTTAGCTTTATTTTCCATATCAATGCATTTAACTAAAATCATGTCACATCGCATAAGTCATTTATGTACATTTAAATTAGGTATATTATGCAAGCAGTAAAGTCTAAAAATGGGTTTTCTCGAGTAAAAGGAAATGAAATTTTGCACTAACAAAAAATCAACATATATTAATAGATAAAATGTGTTCAACATTATAATGAATGAATCAAAAAGCAGTGCAGACTTCATAATTTCATTAGAGGTAACACAATATAACTAATTATTCTTTTTAAATTTTGAGAAAGCGCATTTTATAAATGTTATGCTCTATTCATTGCATTCCTTACAACAGTATAAGTAAAGGGGAAAATATTATAGTATCGCCAAGATAAGATTCTAAGAATACAGTGTTATGCACTTTTTAAATACCCTTCAACACAAATAAGTTCCCCTTTAAATGTCTATGATTCTATAAGCACAATATCTGTCGATTAAATTGATCGGATTGAATCGAAGGATATTTAGTACGGTTATTTTATTCATCGAGCATCAGGATTGTAATGACATTTGGGAAAGACCTCAGTGTTCTGAATTTTTTTTTTAATTGTAAATCGAATTATAAAAAAAATTGATTTTGCATTCGTAATATATTACTTAAAATAAAATATCTTAATTTGCTGAACATTAAAATGAATTGTTTTTGCTTTATCACCCGATTTGGATATTTATGGATAGAGTAACAAAAGAAAATGTTTTCATTAAGAAATGCATAAACGGCAAGTATTGTAAGTTGAAAATGTTTAGGAATTATAACGAAATATTCTTTAGATAACATAAACGATTCTTTTTTACAGTGCATTAAAGTTTCTCGAAAGAATAAAGCGAGTTTCTTTATTTTTAGTTAAAAAAAGCATGCCAAAATTGCTGTTTATTAAATTTCTGAGAGGGCAAGCTGTAACGATGCTCTAATCTGCGTTATTTTTCCTAAATATCTAAATTTACTAATCTGTTATGAGATTATGTGCTTAACATATTTCTTTCCAAAATTACATCAAATTACTCTTGACAAACTATTTTTTTTTACTATTAGATATAATTATATGGCGTCCAAGATACATTCTACAGTGGTTGTATGTGTAAAATAATATGAAGTTTTATAAGCAAGGGCAGGTATTCAGTATACACATAATGCAGGCATAGACTGAGGTAAAGACTGCTTTTTGTATAACCGACTAAATGTAACCAGGTGAAGGGTCATAAATAAAATATTTCTCTTTATTTCTACTCCTAATAAAAAGACCAAAATCTCAATCTATACAGATGCTACTGTTTAATTGTAAAATTGTTATTATCTGTATAAAAAATATATGTTGTGCTTATGTGTATTTGTTTATTATTCAACCTTGAGAAAACTAACTTTTTGCGAGATTTATTATAAAATTAAATTAAAAAGACCCCAAATTTTAAAACGGCACCACAAAGTGTGGGTGAGGTTCTTTAAATTATATATACCTTTCAAAACACAGGTATACAGCTAGTATATAATAATTTCTATGATACGTTATTTTCTGTATATTCAGCGGAAATTACAAAGATGTAATCAATAGCAACTCTCATCCTATGGAAAGAAGCGTCATCTAAACCATACATTGACCAGAATACAACATTTCAAAATTAAAATAATTTTGGTATTCGGCGTTTCTGCCGGTCTGAAGCTCTAGAAGGATTTTATAGATAATAACTTCGGCATATAAATCTCCCGAACTCATTAGGAAGATCTAAGGCTTCGAAATCAAACACAGAGAAAGAGTAATTTATTCATGGAATTCTCTGTGTTCCCTTATTTCTATCGCGGACTTATTCGAGAACTCCCTGCGTATTTCCTGGATTCCGCACTTTTCCCTCGGAAGTAACTCGTTGAGCTAAGATTAGTTTCAGGGACTTGGGTAATGCAGGGGGGACCATTGTCAAACATTTATATTCTGCGTAAGCGATCATACAGGAACAATACAATGCGCAAAATGTATTTTATTTCCATTACAGTATGATGGATTTAATGCAAAGCATTTTATTATATAAGTATGTTGTTAGAACTATTTCATAATTTGTACAGTATGACGATGTACTGCTAGATTACTACTTATTTTTTACTGTTCATTTCAACCGATAAGCGTGAAAATCAATACAAATTAACATTTTATATAAAAAAATTAATTTACAAAGTTTGTTGTCGATTTAAGTACACTGTGAAACATTTGCAATCCTGCCACTGAAAGTTTCATGCAAAAATAACGCTTCGGCAGACGATAATTACCGGAAAAATGCTGAAATGAAGCTGAAATTTTCATGAACGCCTATAATTGTGGCTTCTTTTTATCAGATTACTGAAATTATCAACAAAGTAGCTGAAAAAATGATCATAAGATGCAAAAAGTTTTATTGTGCAGGTGCTCAACAATACTACTGATACAAACGACCTAACATAAATTTGGTAAATGCAGGGTGGACCATTGTCAAACATTTATATTTTTCGTAAACTATCATACAGGAACAATACAATGCACATAATTTAAAGTAGAAAAGCCGAGGGGGATTGTGACCCCTCATTCCTGGATGAATCATACTTTGAGACCCGGGAAACATTCCCAGAACCACTACATTCCTGAAGCAAATACCCTTCCATACGAGTAGGAAAAGTAGACATCAAATATTACCAAGATCACCAAAACAAAACAATCTGCCAATGCTACATAATACAACGTACCACGATACGATTTATGCCCGTCAATGATAGTACGCATGAGTTACGGGATTAACGTTACAGTGAGATCCCTTGTGTAATTCTGTTTATGGCAACAAATTATAGAATCGTGTCGTGGTACGTTGTATTATGTAGCATTGGTAGATTGTTTTGTTTTGGTGATCTTGGTAATATTTGATGACGGAATCCTGTTCTCTTCCACTTTTGGTATTGTTTCCGTGTAAGGATTCTGCTTTTCCTACTCGTACGCAATCAGGCATGTTATGGTTCTGGGAGTGTTTCCTGGGTCTCAAAGCATGCTTCAACCAGGAATGAGGGGTCAAAATACTCCTCGGCCTCCCTACTTCCCTGTAAGCAAACCTGATTTTGTTCCCTTTGTTATTTGTTTTTGTTCATATGTCTTTATTTGAAATCTTAAATTGCTTTGATTGTTAGAGCTGCATATGCGCCTAATAATAATTATTAAGCTATTGTTTAACTTGATATACTTTGATTGTATTTCATTTATATATATATATATATATATATATTCTTTGGTGATGTTAATATTACTTGAATTTTTTTTTATTATTACATATTTCTAAATATATATATATATATATATATATATATATATATATATATATATATATATATATATATATATATATATATGTATATGTATATATATAAAGCCGTGACGATGATTTGAGCGCCCATATAATGGTGTATACTGGTATTCTCGTTTATCTATTTCCTCTTTGAATCACTTGTTTAGTGTGAATTTTCATCTATGTTTTATGTTCATGTTTTGTTCTACTTATATGGGTAATTGTCCTGTCTCCGGTTCTGACTCACTGGACGGGTCTGGATGGGTTGCTGTGAACGTGTGTTTTGCCTCCTAGGTTGTATTTCGTCATGTTTATTCCGGTGCTTCTCGATATTTTTCATACTGTTGCGGTTGATCGTAATTACACATGGCGAAAGAAGAAGGGTTCCTGTCTCGTGGTAATAATATATTTCCCAATTTTTCTTATCTTCAATGCTTTATCTTTTGGTGCATCTAGTCTGAGTTTGGGCAATTATAGTAATGCACTATTACCCAAACTGAAACAGGCATTTGTTTGAGTTAATTATAATTAAATACTCAGACATGAAGATGAATTTAATTCTGGTTAATCTCCGAATTTGGGCCCGTCCTGTTATTTCTGTTATCGGATTTATGGCTGTGGTCTTACTTCTATGGTAAAGTTAATATTTCAAGATTACTTGAATTGATTATTTTTATTATAACATTCTTCTGATATATATATATATATATATATATATATATGCATATATATATATATATATATATATATATGTATATATATCTATATATATATATATATATATGTATATATATATATGTATATATATATATATATACATATATATATATATATATATATATATATATATATATATAAATATACATATATATATATATATATATATATATATATATGTATATATATATATATATACATATATATATATATATATATATATATATATACACTCTTTTGCAAAAAAAACGAAGCACCCCTAAAAAATAATCCGTTCATCTCGAAATGTTGCATGCAAATTCCTTTATACAAAATATATAAATGATTAAATTTGCGAAGCCAATGAATGTTAACATAGCGGTCATTTCTACTGCGCAACTAGCATCCAATAAACAGGTTAAAAATGTGGACGGTTTATCTTTGCTCGTTATCAGTGTTGCAGTTCAGTGGAGACACAACCAATAATGCCGTTACGACGTTGCCGAAAACCTTATAAGCAATTAGACGAGTTCGACGATAGTTGTATAGCCGGGATGTGGGAAGCTGGCTGGTCGTATTGAGCAATAGGCTGCCACTTGCAATGAACGGACACTGCTTTGCTAAGGTGCTGGCAGCAAAGTTTGCTGCAAGGAACTCATCGGCGAAATGAAGGCTATGGAAGACCAAGGTGCCCGAATTCGAGGCAAGATCGGATGACTGTGCTGAAGATCCGAACTGACCCAATGCCATCATTATTCGCCATCCAACGTGATACGCGCCTCTTCCATGCCACCAGTGGTACCCTCCACCATCTCACTGTGCTTGGCTAAGGTTGGGTTACGCTCACGACGGCCTTTAAGGCGTCTTACCGTAGCCTCACAACATCGACAGAGTCGTTTGGAATGGCGTCGTAGCCTAGCATCATGTCTGGGAGCAGACTGGCATTGCATAGTGTTTAGCGATGAATCACGATTCAGTCTTTCAGCAGATGGCCATCTGGTACGTGTGTGGAGGCGCAGAGCCAGTGGCCCTAATAAGCTTTTATCTTACACAGGCACAGAGCCATTACCACTGATGTGATGGTGTGGGGTATTATCTCTTACGACAGCAGGTCGCCCCTAGTTATCCTGCGTACAACTTTAATAGCTTAACTATGTGTTGATGAAATTCGGCTGCCATTTGCGTTACCCTTCATGGCACGTCATTCTGTGGCTATTCCACAACGAGATAAAGCCACGGATCGCATATCTGTAGACTGTCTCCGTACTGTTGATACCGTGCGCAAAATAAAAGCCCCGGCAGATGATAATTGTTGAAATATTCCAGAAATAAAGCTGGGATTTTCATGAACGCCTGTAATTGTGGCTTTTCTTATCTGTTTGCCGAATTTATCAACAAAGTAGCTGGAAAAAAATGAACAAATAATGCAAAATGTTTTACAGAGTATACGTTCAACAATTTGACCGGTACAAATGACCAGACATACAGCTGAAGTGTAATACTCTCAAGCTTCAAACGCTATTAAAATTGTAGCGGATACAGTTTTCTTTTTGCTATATTCTACATGTGATTATTAACTACTATAAAGGGACAGATAGGGGAATATCAAATGTTTTCTTTGAAAAGCCATATATGTATGGCCCAAGAAATATATTTTTATCTATAGACTTACCACGAACTTTAAGATTTACCTATAACTTTATTCACTTTCTGGCCTTCAGATTCTTAGATATATGTGAATATTGTGTATGGGCGATCACCCACCTCTATGCATGCATATTGTAAAAACTAATTTATTTCGCATCAACTAAAATGAGAAACTAGATTTTAAGGCACCAAAATGTAATGTTCACATAAAAAGTCACGGCGCTGAAATGTAACAATAAAATTAAAGTTATATTCACGTTGAGTTATCTTCCTACTTGGCGGTTACTTTGCACCTAAAAAGTGCTGAAAGAAAATAAAACATAGTTGAAGACTCTGAACTATAATAAGATTGATTTAAATTCAAAATAATATATTTAAACAGCTTTCAAATTCTGAATTCAGTTAAAATCAAAATCTTACAAAAACTGATTTTGAAACATTCATTTTAAGTCAAATATAGTTTTCAAATAATTACTAGTGACTTTCACAGGATTGTAAAATTATAGTTTAATTTCTAAGAATCCTGACAGATATAATGAAACAATAATACGCAATTTCGAACATCGAAGACAAAACTTTTAGAGAACTTCAAACTTTGTATTTTACCTTAAACTTCTCACGACTATCTCCGGTTATATCCGGTATCCACTGAATGTGTCGCATTGGCTAGAGCCGGCTATATCCGACATCCACTAAATGCTTCATCTTGGCTAGTGCCGGCATCCATTAAATTCGATGCATTGGTTCGTGACATTTGCAGTAACAATACGAGAATTGGACAACACGCGTTTAAGTATACGCTCAAGAAAAAGCTCTTGAGACGAGTAAAATGTATTTGTTCTCTACCTTTTTGTGGAGTATGATAGTTATAAGTAAAGCGATTAACGTGAACTGTATGCACTAATTGCACGACGACCCATCCATTGCCCTCACAGCAAAGATCGTCACACGTGTGACAGTGACGTTGCAGTCACGTAACACCTGGGTCCCAATGTAACATCATATTTGCGACTTCTATGCGACTTTACGTATTAGTAATTTTATAACTTCATTGTGACTATATTCTGTGACGTTTCCACAATTTAATCAACACGTACCAATGTGACGACATTGCAATGGCAATTACAATGTGATGTCACAAACAAGTTAATATGCGACGTCACAAACGACCATGAAAATGACCAAAAGAACTTCGCTGTGACCTCAATATGATATTGCCGAGACGAACTGCGACGTCTCCCAAAGTAACAGTGTGACGTAAATCATACGTCACGGTGAAAAAAAATGCTGTTAAGGTGGTGGCGTACTGATGACTAGTTCCGCCTTCGCGAAAGGGTTAAAATAATGTTTCCTCACAATGCCATCGAATGTTATCACACTGCCTTTGAATTTGGAAGCTTTGGGTGGCTTGCTTCGTGTCTACAGTCATAGAAAACTAATATCATTTGGTTAGTGCTAGCGAATGATATACACAGATCGACGTAGAATTTCTTCAAAACTTTACACTGAAAATCATTTTAAAAATGTACTCATACAGTTTGTCTGTCTATAAATAGACAATCGAAAATGCTATAAGAATCTACTACGCTGCGTCTAAGAATCAACTCCGCAAATTTGGCTTGTAGGTAGTCTTACAGGTTTACTCGTTCATCTTTCTCATTTGAAGGCAAAATTCAGTTCAACACCTCTCACTGTCGGATTGACCTAGTGACACTACGGAATAGGTCTCTTTTCTTTACGACTACTGACTTTCGTGATGCGTTTTAGTTATTTCCATCCTTACTAGCGCTGAATTTTAATATAATGCCGTAATTTTTATGCGTCAAAAAATAATTCATTTGTTTATACACCGTATCTAAGTAATTATGCAAATTACTTTACATTATATTATCTATCACTTTAAATTGTCACTTATGCCCCTGTCACTGTGTGGTCCTGACTGCTTTAAATTAGTGTGTTGTCTTAACTTACGATTTCCAGAAAATGTTTCTGAAAATCTCAGTTAGTTTACAAATATTTCTTTATGTAATTTAAATTTTAACTTTGTGCCATTTTTGTGCCATTACATATTTTTGCACGTAGTAATTTGGAATTCAATATAAGATGTCTGCTCCGATAAAAATACCTAGTGTGTGCATAAAAAAACAACACAATGCTAAACCAATCATGTCTAATCTAAATGAAAGGAAAGCCAATAGAATCGTCAGAAATTTTTTTTGAATCGTTATTGGCAACCATTGTTTTACTAAATTTTTGAAGCATCTATTTTTCAGGATCTGCTGTAGATAAAACTGAAATGATAAATAATATGAATTCAGCATCAAATTTTGGAGATAGAAGTGCAGTTTGATAATGATTCCTACTTCTGGTTCTTTTTTCACTTCCGGTTCAAAATTTTTCTTGAAACAGCTGCTGCTCGTGATTAGCCATAGATGGAACTTAAATGACGGCTGATATATATTTAGTATAAAATTCAGGACGGGATAGGAGTCCTCACTAAAAATTTCCACATCCAGTTCTAAAGATATAGCATCGAATTAAAAAAAAATTCCTTGCAACATTTATTTCTCAAGTTTACTTATAGATAGAGCTTAGATGATGACAAATATGGATACATAAGCACATTCCAGCTGGGCTAGGGTGTTCATTATGGATTTCCATGTTGATTTTTTTTCCACTTCTGATTCAACGAATGCCCTTGAAATATTTATTTTTTATGATTGACTATAGATAAAACTTATATGTTAACTGATACGGAACATGCATCAATTTTTATAGAGAGTAGGGGAATTTACTAAAGATATTCACTTCCGTTTTTTTTTAAATTTAGTATGAATGTAAGAAAAAATTTACAGAAGAATATAAAAAGTTACTATTAGTTCCAGCGAAAATGCATACCGTTTGCCAACATATAAAACGTACTTTATAATTATTTTGTTTACCATGGAAACTTTTTGCTTCCTGCAGTGCAATTGGATTTCATCGTTTTATAATGCAGCTGGATTCATATTTTTCACAGTATGAAATTTTTGTTCAGATATCATATTTCTAATGTGTAGTACTGTCTTCTTTAACACACCCTTTGTGATATAAATTATATCTACCAATTATCTCTCCAACGTTAATATCCTAATTCGTAAGCCGAAAGATATATTAAGTTTCTGAAACGAGATATAAATTCACATCAAAAGATTACATTTCGCTACTTGAATTGAGAGCGTTATTCAGAAACCACACTTTAGAACATCCAGAGTGAAATGCATAAGATACTACGTAATCTCTTCCATTAAATTTCCAGTCAACAATTTGTCTCCATTATTTATCTATCTGCATTTGTCTAAACCTTTGACTATCTCAAGGATCTCAAGAATTTCGATAAAGGATCTTCACAAATTTGGATAAGAATGCTTACGGGTATCGCCATATTTTATTTTCTGGTAATCTTAGGCGAAAGGTTTTATGAATCTGAATGCAATTTTCCACTTGCATTTGTGCATCTTGATGCCAATGACATCCCTGGTAGAGATATCTCTGACTGAAATCGGAGCGTTGTGGAAAATGTAAACACTTTGGAAGCTTATATCTCTGATTCCAATATTTGAATATGATAACAATTTTTAATTATTTTAACGGAAATAGGGTATTATTTATGAATATACCATTTAAGAAATAATTTTAATATTTTACTATTTCGAACTTCTTAATATTGAGATTCGAAAAGAACTAAAATATTTTTTGTCGGGTGAGTTTTTCTTCATTTTGCTCGCTTTCACTCCAATTATCTTCTAAACAATAAATGACTATGAACTGTAAACGGCAAAAATATTCAATAAGAAGTCAAATTTCTATTTAATATTTTTCATTTTTAGTTTTATTTCATTTGTTTGTTTATTTATTTATTTTCGCAAATCTGGTATAGTTTTCGTGAAATAGTCTTGTTAAGTTGAAGACGACGGAAAAATATTATATATGATTTATAATTGTAAATAGTACTTACTGTTCATACTATGAACAGTAAATAACACTTACTATTCATAGCTAATTTTAAAAGATCTACATGTAATTGGATTGAATACTGAATTTTTAATTTAACTTTTTTGGTTAACTTTCGATATTTTAGTATTTTGCCCTGTTTAAATTTTCCAATGAATGTGAAAGTTATAACATTTACTTGTCATGGGTGTTGCAGCTCAATGAGTTTCTTCCTCGACAAAATATTAGTGCATATTTTGTCGAGGATGAATAATTTTTCCTCGACAAAATATCGACCCTATAACTTCCTCGACATAATATTAGTTCATATTTTGCATGCGTTATGTTGCTTTGTTTCAAAGAAATTAGGAAGTGAAGTGAATGTGGGCATTAAAAGGCTATGTAATGATTGGAGAAGTTTGAAGAGAAATGGAAATATGAAATTTCTGTACACATTTATGTGCAGCCAAGTTTCACCTGAATCTTAAATATTGTATAAGTTTCATTTATATCGTTATACTCTGATAGCAAGTAAGCAAAATAATTTGATATTTTGACGAACAGTTTATGATCGGGATGTGCGGCTGAAATCAGAGCAAAAACTAAACGATATGAACACATTAGGAGTAATTTTGGACCCTCTGAAAGGATATATAATTAGATTTCAGTTCAAATTACAGTTTCCGAAATATTGTGGTTATAATTTCGATATATATTTTAGCATTTTAAACTATTTTGAGATATCTACAGAAAACACACCACCTACAAAAATATATGTTATTCACGCAAAAACATTTTGGCTACATTTTCCACATCAATTTTTTTGCTTCCTTTATAGTACATCTAGTCTTTTTAAAAATTTAACTGACGTGTGTCCATTTTTGCAGATACTCTAGAAGCCCTCCGCTGACGTAGTAGACTGAGGCTTTGCATACTTATAGTTTCGACTAGGAGACAAAACCTAACAAAGTCGAATTTTGCACACTTGTATTGACTAGAAGATAATACCTAACAGAGGCGAATTTTCGATAACCCCTCTTGGTGGAAGAGAAAATAGGTTTAATCAAAAAATCGTTCCATACTGTTACGAACATGTAAAATGCCTTTACTCGAGTCGCTTTGAGTTTCTAGAAAGGAAAAACATTTTTCCGGCAATCACTCCTATTACGTTAATTTAAGATTACCATAGTTGGACAGGGTTGCCATATTAGGTGATATATCGCTAATTTGTCGAATTTTCGAAGGTATGAGAACTTTCTCGAAATAATAAATATTCTTTGAGATACCAACCTCATGTCTGGAAGTTTCTGAGGTGAGTATATGAGAGGAGTCGTCGCTCAGTTAGAGAACAGTTGACGTGATATGGGCTATACTGAATGCTGAGATACGCCAATGTTTTAAGAATAGTAATTGCTGTTTATTACTGTTTTACTATACTTCACAAAGGTTTAGCAATCTTGTGAGATATTTATTGAACTATTTGCAATATATTGTTCCTTTTTACGGTGTGCTTGTAAATGAAAGTTAGTTATTCAGAAATTTGGGCAGATTATCGAAATTCTTTCATAAAAACCTGCACAAGATCCCTGTTAACCTACAAAGCTGAATCTTTGCGCATTTATAGTATCCACTAGTAGACTGAACCTAACTGATACAGGCTTTCCATTTCCATCTGGTATGTGGATAACCACACGTCCCATAAGGACGCTAAGTAGGCCGATCACGTAAAGTGGAGTAAGTAAAAAAATACATAATACGAGTAATTAAAATGAAGAGACTTAATTTAAGAACAATAACAAAAAATTTATTTATTAAGATAGAACCTCATTTAGCAATTTTAACATCTGTAATTCACATACTATCATCCTTAGTGTAATACATTAAGATATATAAATTCCCTTCATTCTATTATCAAAATATGAGTTTCACAGTTATTACTTATCCAGGTACATTAAATCACTAATCTTACATGCCTTTGTCTTATGGCCCAGGTTAACCTTATTTAGGGGGTTCAGAGAGTGAAAAAGAAGCCTTCGTGTAAAAATATGTATAGAAAGGTCCTACCTCTGCATCATCGAAGTACCCCGGACTTGTCGGCTCGTTCGTGGTTGCACCGTTCCGCTGAGTTCGCTCTTCTCCCGTCGCACTCGCGACCGTTCGTTTTCACCGCCAAAATTCAAGGCCTCGATTTCAAAATTTTAAAGTGCAAAGTTGCTCTCTGTCGCTTCCCCCTTTACAAGGCGCCCCTGTCCATAATTGGCCAAGTAAATTAACAGCTACGCCCTTCATCTATATTATTGGTCAAGCCCCCCCCCTGAAATATAAGATATGAAGTCTCCTGTTTTAAATCGTTGAAAGTTCTCACGCGAATTTTCCCATGGTCCAAGGGATATGAATTGACCTCTCGGGTCAGGAAGTTCAACCTCTTCCGTTTCGACCGTCCAAACAGTTACCTTACACCTTTCTGGTAGGTCGGACGGTCTGGGTTTCAACCTCTTCCGTTTGTCATAGCACCTAATGCTGACATGAACTTGAGAAGCCCCCTCTCTTTTTCGAAACCATGTCCGATGCAGCTGCGTTAGAGGGAGCGTTATACTTATTGCCTCACTGCATGAGGGACCGTCTTCTTAGGTCTACTTCCTCTTCCAAAACGGCAATGTTATATTGTGATTGCAAATTACAATATAACAATTACCCTTCTTCCCCCCCAAAAAATTTGGTGGGAAAAAAACCAATTACAAAGTGACCAGCTCATAGTTACTGTAGGCGTATCCACTGTGTAGTCAAACAACTCGTCTTGCTCTCATCTGTATCTTCTATAAAAATACACTATATACACATATACACAATTCATATTATCATATATATACTATTACACACCATCAAAAGAACTTGAAAATACTATATAAAAATTCAATTCTCAATGTGTCAGCAAATGACGATATCTGTGTCGTTCAGCTGTACTTAATATCGATTGAAAGTTTATTCATGTAAGCACAAGTTCGTCCACTGTTGATACATCTTTTTTCATAGTTCAACACAGGTTCAACGTGTATATCTGCAAAATTGTTCACATATGATAACCAAAATCAGTTTGACTGTCAATTGGATAATTGTTGGAATCAGGGCCTAACACGTATGGCCCCTAATAATAGCACTTTGTCCCCTCGTAGTTATGGTGGAATCATTTTTTGTAGCACAACAACCTTCACCGTAACTTTTCGGAAAAAGTGTAAAATATCTCTCCTTTGAAATATATACCGTTATCACTGCACAATTGGGAACCGCTGAACTGTAAATCGCTCCACTGCTGGGACTCGTTGAAGAACTGGACCGCTGTCTAACTGGAATTCGCTGAACTGTAAATCGCTGAACTGCTGGGACTTGCTGAAGAACTGGACCGCTGTCTAACTGGAATTCGCGGAACTGCTGGGACTCGCTGAAGAACTGGACCGCTGTCTAACTGGAATTCGCTGAACTGCTGGGACTCGCTGAAGAACTGGACTGCTGTCTAGCTGGAATTCGCTGAACTGTAAATGGCTGAACTGAAGTCGCTGACCAATTGAGAATGTTTGTATACCAGGAATTGTTGAGCAACCGGAATCGCTGATCAACAGGAATTGCTGACCATTTGAGAAACGTTGGGAAACTGGATCTGTACGCTGTTTCATGTTTTGTTTAGGCCAATCAATACACATAAATTACACTCAGGCTCAATAAAATACTCTCCTCTCTTAAAACTCTAAGTATACTTTATAAAATTCACTATCCCTATTTTAATTTGGCACTTGGCACAAGAAACATTATAGAAAAAAGAACTCTTTTTTTCCCTTTTTTTTCTCATACCCATTTAAATTTGGTAACATCCTCAAAATTACCCCATTCAAATTCCTACCATTTATATACTTTGTATCCTTCCATTTTATATATACATTTTTATTTACATTTGTTGCTCTACTCAAACTTAAATTCTTTAAATTCCTACAATTTATATATTTTATATCCTTCTACATTATATATATACATTTCTTATTTAAATTTGTTACTCTATTCAAACTTAAATTCTTCAAATTCCTACAATTTATATATTTTACATTTCTCCGCCTTATATTTTTATACATTTTTTTTTCATCCTATCCATTTAAATTTGATACCTTACTCAAACTTAAAATTTTCAAATTCTTACACTCTCTATACATTACCGGCCGTCCAAATGGCTGCTCATGTCCTCAGGACGAGCCGGACGGTCTGGTCTCAAATCTTTTTAATTTTCTTAATGTTTTTGGTACTGGAAAAGAAGTGATTTTGTTTATATTTTCATCTGTTGGTGTAATGCCTTTTTGACTAATTTCAAATCCTAAATATGCTACTTTTTCTACAAAAAATTTACATTTGCTGGGTGTCAGAGTTAGGTTGTATTTTCTTAATTTATCGAATACTAATTTTAATTTATGTATTAATTCTGAATAAGAGTTAGCCGGGATTATTATGTCGTCGATGTAAGCTTGTATGTTTTCCTCTCTTAAGTCCGCTAAAATGGTGTCCATAACCTGTTGAAAAATTGGAGCGGAGCTTACATGTCCAAAAACGAGTCTTTCAAATTGGTAGTTGCCATAGGGCGTTGTAAAAGCAAATAATTCTTTTGTGTCTTCAGGTAAAACCAATTGGTTGAATGCACTATGAAAATCCAGTTTCGAATAGTATCTATGTCCGGCTAATTTAGTTATAATTTCATTTACACGGGGAATTTTGTAAGGAAAAAGAGTGGATATGTTATTAATTAATCTCAGATCTAAACATAAACGGTACTCTCCACTTGTTTTACGCACTAAAATCATCGGCGATGCAAAATTTGATTTTGTTCTGGCAATTATCCCTGCTTCTTCTAACTCTTTTAATTGATTTTTTGCGGTATCCTGCAGTGCGTACGGAACGTCGTATGGCCTGGAACGTATTGCGTGGTCATGTGCAAGCTTTATCACCGGTTTTACGATGTCCGTCGCTCCTAAAGTTTTTAATGATTTTGAAAAAACGTCCGAATATTGCATTACAAATTTGAGGAAATCTTGTTTAATGTTTGGGTCCATGTGGTCAGTATTAAAATCTTCTGTTTTCAAATCTTTTTTTCTTTCTTCAATTATCTCCGGTTTAGCCTGTATTAAATTTATCATCTCTTCGTATTTATGTGTCCGTTCACTAATTTCTGGTTCTTTAATGTCCTGTTGTTGTATCGTAAAATCTGTCGTAATGTTTCCTAAAGCCATGTTTTTATTTAATGTAATTGTCGCATTCGTGTTATTCTGAACTTCAATTTTAATTTTGTTCTCATTCATGTGGTGTATTCCATAATTCATTACAATGTATGATTTTTCTTTGGGTTCGAACAAAACCTCTGTTCCATTTTCTAGACTTTCCTCACTATATACTACAACATTCTCCCTCGAATTCGGTTTGATTTCTACTTTTCTTAAAATTTTGGCTAGATTCGGTCTTTCCTGTATTATCTCATTTATTTGTCTATCAATTTGCCTATCAGAATTTAAAATTATTTCTATGTCGCCCATCTTCAGAATGTTCTTTTGTGTATTCAAAATGGCTTGATTTTTCTGTAAAAAGTCAAAACCCAATACTCCCTTAAATTTTTGTGTAAATCTTGCTGTTGTGACAAAAAAAATATGTTTGAACTGTTTTCCCTGAATTTTAAATGGAATTTCCACAGTCTTTATATATTCAATACTATGTCCTGTTAAAGTTGATATTGTAACACTCCTTGACACATATTTAATTTTGACATTATCTTTAATTTTATTGAACAATTCTAATGATAATACACTAACGCTCGCTCCAGAGTCTATCATGAGTTCGCTTTGTATATTTTTAAATTGAGCTATTATTGTTGGCAATTCTGTTTTTTCAATTTGTTCTCCTACAGATGCAATCGTTTCCTCATGTTTTTCAGTACTTTCATCGTTATGTATCTCCAATTTCTTATTTTCTGTTTGTACAGGAATTTCAATTTTTCTCGGGAACTTTACCCTGTAATTTTTCTCTCTTTGTAAGTTATTATTTAAAGCTCCCACAATTAGTTTAAATTATCTCTTCTATTAGGGAAATTTCTGTATTCAAATCTTGTATTCATCTCTCTCCCATTGTTTCTTTGCCCGCCCGATTCTCTGATTCTGTTTTGGTTTGACTCGTCCCTATTATATCGTTGTTCCCTAGAAAATCTACTTTGTGGAGGGGGTGCTGCATAGTAATTTCTGCTCTGTTGATAGTTTCCAAAGGCGTGGTTTGGCCTATAATCGTATGTGTCCGGCTGGGAGGAGTAAGTTCTGTGGTCATCATACGGCTGGGTTTGAAATGAGTGGGGAGGAGACTGTATTTGATTATGCCACTGTGTCCTCGCGTTGTTTATGTTTTGACTCTGTGTTTGTTTAAAATGATCAGCTTTGTATATTCGGCATTCTCTCATGAAATGTCCCTGTTTATTACAGTAGTGGCATGTTACGAGTTTTTTTGTTTGTGTCGTGGGAATTTGTACTTTTTCTTGGATTTTTAATGTGTTTATTTCTTGGGTAATTGAATTTAAAATATGTGCGTTAAATTCCTGTTGCTCTTTGCGGAGCGTCTCAATTTCTTGTCTATATGTAGCACTATTTACATTTGCCGTTATCGCAGCTAAATTTGCCTGTTCCAAGTTTGTGGCTATTTTTACAGCTTCATCAAAATTTTGTGCATTAGTTTTTATTATTTCTTTCTGGAATTCAGGTGTTACCGCCTCTAAGAATTTACTTAACCTTAATTTATCCATAATCTGTTGTGTCGCTTCACTGTGCTCTGTGTCGCCAATATAATTTAAAGTTAGTGTTGTTATTCTGTGTGCTAGCTGCTTAATCGTTTCTCCCTGTGTCTGTTTTGCGGTCGTGAAAAGGATCTGATTTGTTGTAATGTTCGGTTTTTCTGTAAAGAACTCTAATAACCTATCCCTAAATTTTTCGAAAGATGTTTCCCTTCTTAATTCTTGTGACCCTATATAAAATTTTCTTGCATTCCCTCTTAACCGCGATTTCACAATTGCTAACTTTTCCTCCTCTGACCAATCCCCCAAGCTGCTTAAAGATTTGATCTGGTCAAAAAAAATTTCTACATCATTCTCTATGCCATTGCATTCCCCTAATAGGTGTATAAGTCCTGGTAACCTGTCCCTCGTTGCTGGATGATTTTCTCCGCTTTCCGTCATTCTAAATTTCACTTTCTCGCAAAAATTCTATATCTAAAATTATCTCCTGTTTTTACACCTCAAAATGTTCCCCCAAAATATTTAAATACAATATCACATAAATTCAAAAACATAATTCTAATCATTTCACTATCTACGCATGCAAATACTTCAATCCTCATAATTAACTCCTCAAATATTACACAAATATTTATACAATTCAAAAATTTCTTAAAAGCTTCAAGTTCCCTAATAATTATATTTTCACATACAATATGGCATGTCTCATTAAGAACACATAATGATTCACTATTTGCTTGCTTCTCATACTGTGAAATAAATTTTCTTAAATTTACCTATATTTATTTTAATTTTAAAATTCTTTCTTTAATTTAATCCTTATTTTACACACAAAAAAATTTTTTTATTCAATCTTTTCATTTCTCATTAATTCCAAATATATTTATTCTCTTCATTAAAATTTAAATTCTGGCATATAACTGGTCTAAAACAGCAAAGTCGCCAGAAGGGTTAAATAATTTTGAATCGAGGTTTGATTGCTCATGAGCACCAATATGATAAGGGTGCAATAATTTTGAGTCCAGGTTCGAAACTGGTTTAAACGGCACCAAAATGATATGTGTGCAATAATTTTGAGTCCAGGTTCGACTGGTCACGGGCGCCAAAATGATATGTGAGTCGTCACACGCCAGGTATTGGCGCTATATAGACCGATCTCGTAAAGTGGAGTAAATAAAGAAATACATAATACCAGTAATTAAAATGAAGAGGCTTAATTTTAAACAATAACAAAGAATTTATTTCATTAAGACAAACCTTATTTAATAACTATTAACATCTGGTAAATTTCATATACCAACATCTTTAGTGTAGTACATTAAGACAATCAAATCTCCTCATTCTATGATCATAATATGAGCATTACAATTATTAACCTATTAATGTGCATTAACTCACTATTCTTACTAGCCTACGTCTTAATGGCCCAGGTTAACCTTATTTAGGAGGGTCAGAGAGATAATAATAATCAAAGTGCAAAAATATGTGTAGAATTGTCCTACCTCGATCATCTTTGCCGATGTCGGACTTTATGACCGCGCGCTCCGGCTCTGTCCCGTGGGCTCGCTCTCTCCGAGATCCGTCGCTCTTGCGACCTCTTCTTTTCACTCACAAAATTCAAGTCCTCGATTTCAAAAACTTAAAGTCCAAAGTTGCTCTCTGTCTCTACCCCCTTAACAAGGCGCCCCTGTCCATAATTGGCTAAGTAAATTAAGGGCTACGCCCTTCAGGCTCTATTATTGGTCAAGGCCCCCCTGAAATATGAGATATGCAGTCTCCAGTTTTAAAATCGTTGAAAGTTCTCACGAGAATTTTCCCAAGGTTCGAGTGATATTAATTGACTCTGGGGTCAAGAAGTTCAACCCCTTCCGTTTGTTGTAACACCTCACGCTGACATGAACTTGAGAAGCACCCTCTCTTTTCGAAATGAATGTCCGGTGCAGCTGCGTTCGAGGGAATGTTACAAAAATTGCCTCACTTCATGAGGGACCGTCTTCTTAGGTCCACTTCCTCTTTCAAAAGAGCAATGTTATATTGGGAATTGAAAATTACAATATAACAATTACCCTTCTTCCCCCCCCAAAATTTGGTGGGAAAAAAGCCAATTACAAAGTGCCAGCTCATAGTTGCTGCAGGCGTGTCCACTGTGTAGTCCAACAACTCGTCTTGCTCTCATCTGTATCTACTGTAAAAATGCACTATATACACATATACACAAATCATATTATCATATATATACTCTTATATGCCATCAAAAGAACACGAAAATACTATACAAAAATACAATTCTCAATGTGTCTGCAAATGACGATATCTGTGTCGTTCAGTTGTACTTAATGTCGATTAAAAGTCTATTCATGTAAGCACAAGTTCGTCCACTGGTGATATGTCTTTTTTTTTTTTTTTTTTTTTTTTTTTTTTTTTTTAAACAATATAGTTCCACACAAGTTCAAGGTGTATATCTGTAAAATTGTTCACATATGATAACCAAAGTCACTTTGACCGTCAATTGGATATTTGTTGGGATCAGGGACTTACGCATATGGTCCCTAATAATATCACTTTGTCCCCTTGTAGTTATGGTGGAAAGTGTAAAATATCTTTCCTTTGGAAAAAAAAAACACTGATATCACTGCACACTTGGAAACCGCTGAAATGTAAATCGCTCCACTGCTGGAACTCGTTGCAGAACTGGATCGCTGTCTAACTGGAATTCGCTGAACTGTAAGGCGATGAACTGCTGGAACTCGCTGAAGGATTGGACCGCTGTCTAACTGGAATTCGCTGAACTGTAAGGCGCTGAACTGCTGGAGTCGCTGACCAAATGATAATCTTTGTGCACCAGGAATCGTTGAGCACTCGGAATCGCTGATCAACAGGAATTGCTGACCATTTGAGAATCGTTAGGCAACCGGATCTGTACGCTGTCTCATGTTTTGTTTAGGACAATCAATACATATACATTACACTCAAGCTTATTAAAATACTCTCTTCTCTTAAAACTCCCTTAAGTATCATTTTTTTATAAATTCTATTTCTATAATTTTAATTTGTCACCCGGCACACGAAACATTACAAAAAAAAACTCTCTTTTTTTTTTTTCTTCAAACTCCTTTTAAATTTGTTAACACTCTCAAAAATTGCCCCATTGAAATTTCTACACTTTATCTACTTTAAATCCTTCCATATACTATATACATTTTTTACTTAAATTTGCTACTCTCTTCAAACTTAAATTTTTCAAATTCCTACTATTTATTTATTTTACATTTCTCTACCTTATGTATATATATATATATATATTTTTTTTTTTTTTTACATTATATACACTTCTTATCTAACATCGAATCCATCATGTGTTCTGAACCGGACATGCCATAAATATAACTCATGTACATATTTATAATAAAATACTTAAACAATTACACTATCCTCTCAAATACTATCAAAATAAGATTTATATAGGTTCAAAAAATTTCCGCAATATACTTTAAAATTTTCCTACAATCTCTGAGATGACAGAAAAACCCATATAAATATTTAATTACCATCCTACTTAAATTCTTATAACTCCCCTGCGATTCTATATTACACTATCCATAATTATACATTTTCTTTCACATATCCCCTGATTTAATCCAAATCTTATACTTGGATACGGAATTTCCCGAATTCCTTACATTATTCACTTTCCCACTTAATGAAACCATACTTAAATTTTTTGTAAATCTTATCACTCACTGAAATTCTCTCAATGCCTACAAAATTACGAATTTTCTCTCAAAAACCACCTAACTCAATTCAAATCCCATACTTGAATACCAAAATGTACATTTTCTTTTCTTATATCCCCTGTAATTGAATGCAAAGTCTCCTGAATTAATTCATTTCTCCTTTTGTGTAACATATATTCTAGCATCTAAATTCCCTGTTCAAACAGAAAAATCTAGTCCCCAGAGAAAATCAAGTAGTGGTATACAAGGTCAACATGTCCTTCTGCCATTGTGTCATTTTCCCTGGAAAGCGGTCCCCTTTCTGGCCTGCGGCTAATACGGGCATTTCTTCGTGTAACTTCCCATGGCCAATTAGCTGTACAAATTTTTGAAGATGTCGTTTTGGCAAAATGATACAAATTTTCTCGTCTACGTTTCCGCCATGTTGTGTAAAGTGTTTAGGACGACGGGATGTGCGCGTAGCAGTGTGTGTGATTGTCTGTGTTTCGCGACTCCTATGGATTACGCAAGGATTCATTTACCCCACGGATTAATTAAAATGCGGTTAGTGTCCTTTTGTTCTACCATTGTATTTTATTATTATATCATGTTTATTCCCGCGTTCTAGCGTTACCTTCGAAAGTTCGTCTCTCTCAAAAATTTTATATGTGCGACCCATTCAAAATATATGTAGAAACGCTTTTTTTTTTTTTCAAATGCTTTTTATTTAATCTACAATTCGCGTATGTTTATTAAAATTATCTATTCATTTTAAATTATAATTTGTGTATAATTTTCATTACCATTATCTTTTTTCTTTGAACTGCCATTATGATTTTTAATTAAAATTCTCTATCCATTTTAAACTCTAATTTTAATTTTTAATTACCCATTGTTTAGTTATTTGAATTACAATTTTTATTTTTAATTATGAATTATTTATTTATTTAAACTAGAAAAAAAAAATTTGTTTTTCTTTTTTCTTTTTTTTTTTTTTTTTATTTACCAATTATCTAATTATTTTAAACTATAATTCTATAACTCCTATTTCCTCACGCGTATTCATCCAACAATGGTTGATCAATCCGCTAATTAAATGAAGAGCGCGTGGAGAAAGTTTACTTTTGTTTTAAAATTTCACTGTTCTTTGAAAAGAGTTTTTTTTTTTTTTTTAGAAATTCAAAATATCCCTTTATTTAATATTCCTAAATATCTTATCCATCGAAATTTTTATTGCCTGGAAATCAAAGTTCTCTTAAAAAAAAAACCTTCTTTTTATAGAGTTATAACGACTTTTTATAGAATTCTAACGATGTCCCCCTTTTGCTTTTTTTTTTTTTTTTTGAAATGTGACGTATCTTCTCTGTTATTTATGTTCTTTCCAAAATTTGAATTTAATATATCCACATCTTTAACCTATCAACCCTAAAATTTCTTTTGTCCTACAACGATACTTGTTATTTATTTTGTAACAATTATTTATTTTTTTAAATCACAATTTTTATTCATAATTCCCAATTATTTATAGTTCCATATTTATTTAAACTTTCTTGTTCATTTAAACTTTCAACTAATTAATGTATGATTTATTTAAAATTTCCTCAATTTTTTTTTTTTTTTTCACAATTTGTTTACACTTTCTTAATTAATGTAATACTTATTTACATTTCTTTAATTTATAATTCAATGTTTATTTAAAATTTCCTTTATTTACAATCCAATATTTATTTAAAATTTGCGTTCCATCTTTCGCGTTGCATTTTGTGAATGGCGATTTTTCTTTGTTACTAACATTCTCAAAATTTTGAATCACGGTTTGTCCGCGTTCTTACCTATGTTTAAACTTCTTTCGTGTTTTAATTGAATCAATTTAAATTTAAATTCTTTAAAGATCTCAAATCATATCTGTGTTTCGGCCTAACCGGTGTTGGAAGAAGTACTGTGCGTGAACAATTTGTACTGCTTATATCGTCCCCTTGTGAATTTCCCGCTGATTCATCTTTCCCCTGAACGTTTTCCATCTGTATACATCCCCCATCCACTTGTGTTGGTCCCTCTTGCGCATCTCGTTCTATTTCTCCCGCCTTTTCATTCGTGTTTGCTTCAATTCGTGTACCGTCCCCCTGTTCTGAAAGTTCCAAATTCTCGTGTGTTTCTAGCGTGCTATGTCTGCCTGATTCCCCCCCTGCTGAAAGAATGTTTGCGTTCGGAGAGTCTTTTGGAGGGATGATTGCATTCTCTCGTGCGCTCTGAGTTGTTTCGTTTTGTACTTGTGCGGTAACTGGTTTCGCGGATCCAAGAGTAAGAGTGTTTTCGTGCGTATGGTGTGGTTTCGCGTTGTGTGCACTGGTTTGACAAGACTCTCTGTACTGTCCGTTTGCTATTTCCTCTTCCAACATGATAAACGGAATATTCTCATTTTGACCGTGGTCTTTCTTTAGTTCCGGTTTCGGTTCAGAGTTTTGTGCGTTTTTAGGAGTGGGGAGAAGAGGTGACTTGTATTTGTTTATGTAGGGCATTTTTAGATGTGGCTTGCGGTCGGGAAGAGTCCTTAATCTATTTATGTGGGCTTTTATGATTTTAGAATTTGGTTTGTCACACAGTTTTATTTCATATATAAATCTATTTATTCTATTAATTACTCGATAAGGTCCCGTGTGGTTCCCCTTTTTATACCGATTATTATTGTTTTCCATGAACACCCTTGACCCGATTTCCAAATCCCTGAATTTAGCTCTTTGGAGTTGTTGACATTCTTGGCGTTCTTTCGCGAGAATTAAATTTTTATTTGCCTCCTTAAATGCGTTATTCATCACTGTTATTTTTTTTTTATATATAATCCTGATATGTTGTTTCTGTATTATTTTCTGTTACATTAGTTTCAAAAAAAGTTGGAAGGTCTCTTCCAAAAAAAAGAAAGTTTGGTGTTTCTTTGGTGCTTGAATGTACCGTCGCGTTGTACACAGCTACGTGGCATTGTACTGCAGTATCCCAGTATGGCGAATTCTCCGCTAATGTCGCTAAGGTGTGTTTCAATTGTTTGTTAGTAACCTCCACTATACCGTTAACCCATGGCGAACGTACCGATGCTATTCTGGCAACTATTCCGAGTTTCTCTGTCATAATTTGATGTATATTAGATGTAAATTGAGAGCCTGCGTCCGATAACACTGTCTTAGGACATCCCCAATTCATAAAGTAATTTAAGAGTCTATCAGCAACCGTAGTGGCCGTTATATCCGGGATAGGAAACATTTGTATATGTTTGGAGAAGTGGTCTACCACCGATAACACATATTTATTATTTGAAGTGCTAGTTTGAAACGGTCCGCAAATGTCTGTCGACAAAATTTGCACGGGCCCATCAGGTATAGGATTTCTTCCCAGGGGAACGGGCTGATTTTTTCCCTTTTTCTTTCTACACTGTTCGCAAGATGTAATAAAATTTTGTGTGTCACTGTACATACCCGTCCAAAAATATCTGTCCGATAAAAGTTTATAAGTTTTATCGATCCCTGCATGTGTTACATGTGTAATCGCTAAAATTTCTTTCTGTAAATTTCTGGGTATAACTATAGTTTTGTTCAAATTGTCTCTCCAAGGTCCTTCCAGTTTCCTACGTGCATTAATAAATTAGTTTCCTCGTCAATATATAATGTGTCATAATGTTTACCCTCTTTAAAATTCCGGTTTTGTAAATTTTCTCTGATTATTTTTAATTTTGGATCTTTAATTTGTTCCTCTAAAATTCTATCTAATGCCGGGATTTCTGTTATTGTGTTTATCTGTGCAATATAGACACTATCCTCATTCACATATCCATTTCTTTTCACCGTGTTTTCTCCCTTAATTTGTTCTATCAGGTTAATTTCTCCCCTTGGATTCTCAATGTTTTGTTTTCCCTCATTCTGCTCTGTTTGTTTATTTTCAAAATCATCTCTACTTAAAAAATCCGCTAATAAATTATCTTTACCCGGGACGTGAATAAATTCATAATCATATTCAGATATCTCTAAAAGCCACCTCTGTAATACGCTGGGTGGGTTTTGTATTTTTAAATGCTGTCCCAAAGGTAAATGGTCAGAAAGCACAAAAAACTTTCGTCCGAAAAGAAAATTCCTAAAAAATTTCATTCCCTGATGCATAGCAAGTAATTCAATTTTCATGGCCGGGTATTTTTGCTCCTGTATCGATAATTTCCTGCTAAAATATGCAATCGGTTTTAAAATTCCCTCTCTGTATTGTAAAAGAGCGCCTCCTATGGACTGAATGCTGCCATCGATATTCAGATAAAAGTCTTTGTCAAAATCTGGCTGTATAAGTAATGGTTTCTTGAAAAAACATTCTTGGAGTTCCTGGAATGCCTCCTCACATTTATTATCCCATTTAAATTTATTATCCTTTCTTGTTAAGTCTGATAAAACCGCGGTTAATTGAGCATAATTTTTTATTGAATTTCTGTAAAAATTACAAATGCCTAAAAATCTTTTTAATTTTCTTAATGTTTTTGGTACTGGAAAAGAAGTGATTTTGTTTATATTTTCATCTGTTGGTGTAATGCCTTTTTGACTAATTTCAAATCCTAAATATGCTACTTTTTCTACAAAAAATTTACATTTGCTGGGTGTCAGAGTTAGGTTGTATTTTCTTAATTTATCGAATACTAATTTTAATTTATGTATTAATTCTGAATAAGAGTTAGCCGGGATTATTATGTCGTCGATGTAAGCTTGTATGTTTTCCTCTCTTAAGTCCGCTAAAATGGTGTCCATAACCTGTTGAAAAATTGGAGCGGAGCTTACATGTCCAAAAACGAGTCTTTCAAATTGGTAGTTGCCATAGGGCGTTGTAAAAGCAAATAATTCTTTTGTGTCTTCAGGTAAAACCAATTGGTTGAATGCACTATGAAAATCCAGTTTCGAATAGTATCTATGTCCGGCTAATTTAGTTATAATTTCATTTACACGGGGAATTTTGTAAGGAAAAAGAGTGGATATGTTATTAATTAATCTCAGATCTAAACATAAACGGTACTCTCCACTTGTTTTACGCACTAAAATCATCGGCGATGCAAAATTTGATTTTGTTCTGGCAATTATCCCTGCTTCTTCTAACTCTTTTAATTGATTTTTTGCGGTATCCTGCAGTGCGTACGGAACGTCGTATGGCCTGGAACGTATTGCGTGGTCATGTGCAAGCTTTATCACCGGTTTTACGATGTCCGTCGCTCCTAAAGTTTTTAATGATTTTGAAAAAACGTCCGAATATTGCATTACAAATTTGAGGAAATCTTGTTTAATGTTTGGGTCCATGTGGTCAGTATTAAAATCTTCTGTTTTCAAATCTTTTTTTCTTTCTTCAATTATCTCCGGTTTAGCCTGTATTAAATTTATCATCTCTTCGTATTTATGTGTCCGTTCACTAATTTCTGGTTCTTTAATGTCCTGTTGTTGTATCGTAAAATCTGTCGTAATGTTTCCTAAAGCCATGTTTTTATTTAATGTAATTGTCGCATTCGTGTTATTCTGAACTTCAATTTTAATTTTGTTCTCATTCATGTGGTGTATTCCATAATTCATTACAATGTATGATTTTTCTTTGGGTTCGAACAAAACCTCTGTTCCATTTTCTAGACTTTCCTCACTATATACTACAACATTCTCCCTCGAATTCGGTTTGATTTCTACTTTTCTTAAAATTTTGGCTAGATTCGGTCTTTCCTGTATTATCTCATTTATTTGTCTATCAATTTGCCTATCAGAATTTAAAATTATTTCTATGTCGCCCATCTTCAGAATGTTCTTTTGTGTATTCAAAATGGCTTGATTTTTCTGTAAAAAGTCAAAACCCAATACTCCCTTAAATTTTTGTGTAAATCTTGCTGTTGTGACAAAAAAAATATGTTTGAACTGTTTTCCCTGAATTTTAAATGGAATTTCCACAGTCTTTATATATTCAATACTATGTCCTGTTAAAGTTGATATTGTAACACTCCTTGACACATATTTAATTTTGACATTATCTTTAATTTTATTGAACAATTCTAATGATAATACACTAACGCTCGCTCCAGAGTCTATCATGAGTTCGCTTTGTATATTTTTAAATTGAGCTATTATTGTTGGCAATTCTGTTTTTTCAATTTGTTCTCCTACAGATGCAATCGTTTCCTCATGTTTTTCAGTACTTTCATCGTTATGTATCTCCAATTTCTTATTTTCTGTTTGTACAGGAATTTCAATTTTTCTCGGGAACTTTACCCTGTAATTTTTCTCTCTTTGTAAGTTATTATTTAAAGCTCCCACAATTAGTTTAAATTATCTCTTCTATTAGGGAAATTTCTGTATTCAAATCTTGTATTCATCTCTCTCCCATTGTTTCTTTGCCCGCCCGATTCTCTGATTCTGTTTTGGTTTGACTCGTCCCTATTATATCGTTGTTCCCTAGAAAATCTACTTTGTGGAGGGGGTGCTGCATAGTAATTTCTGCTCTGTTGATAGTTTCCAAAGGCGTGGTTTGGCCTATAATCGTATGTGTCCGGCTGGGAGGAGTAAGTTCTGTGGTCATCATACGGCTGGGTTTGAAATGAGTGGGGAGGAGACTGTATTTGATTATGCCACTGTGTCCTCGCGTTGTTTATGTTTTGACTCTGTGTTTGTTTAAAATGATCAGCTTTGTATATTCGGCATTCTCTCATGAAATGTCCCTGTTTATTACAGTAGTGGCATGTTACGAGTTTTTTTGTTTGTGTCGTGGGAATTTGTACTTTTTCTTGGATTTTTAATGTGTTTATTTCTTGGGTAATTGAATTTAAAATATGTGCGTTAAATTCCTGTTGCTCTTTGCGGAGCGTCTCAATTTCTTGTCTATATGTAGCACTATTTACATTTGCCGTTATCGCAGCTAAATTTGCCTGTTCCAAGTTTGTGGCTATTTTTACAGCTTCATCAAAATTTTGTGCATTAGTTTTTATTATTTCTTTCTGGAATTCAGGTGTTACCGCCTCTAAGAATTTACTTAACCTTAATTTATCCATAATCTGTTGTGTCGCTTCACTGTGCTCTGTGTCGCCAATATAATTTAAAGTTAGTGTTGTTATTCTGTGTGCTAGCTGCTTAATCGTTTCTCCCTGTGTCTGTTTTGCGGTCGTGAAAAGGATCTGATTTGTTGTAATGTTCGGTTTTTCTGTAAAGAACTCTAATAACCTATCCCTAAATTTTTCGAAAGATGTTTCCCTTCTTAATTCTTGTGACCCTATATAAAATTTTCTTGCATTCCCTCTTAACCGCGATTTCACAATTGCTAACTTTTCCTCCTCTGACCAATCCCCCAAGCTGCTTAAAGATTTGATCTGGTCAAAAAAAATTTCTACATCATTCTCTATGCCATTGCATTCCCCTAATAGGTGTATAAGTCCTGGTAACCTGTCCCTCGTTGCTGGATGATTTTCTCCGCTTTCCGTCATTCTAAATTTCACTTTCTCGCAAAAATTCTATATCTAAAATTATCTCCTGTTTTTACACCTCAAAATGTTCCCCCAAAATATTTAAATACAATATCACATAAATTCAAAAACATAATTCTAATCATTTCACTATCTACGCATGCAAATACTTCAATCCTCATAATTAACTCCTCAAATATTACACAAATATTTATACAATTCAAAAATTTCTTAAAAGCTTCAAGTTCCCTAATAATTATATTTTCACATACAATATGGCATGTCTCATTAAGAACACATAATGATTCACTATTTGCTTGCTTCTCATACTGTGAAATAAATTTTCTTAAATTTACCTATATTTATTTTAATTTTAAAATTCTTTCTTTAATTTAATCCTTATTTTACACACAAAAAAATTTTTTTATTCAATCTTTTCATTTCTCATTAATTCCAAATATATTTATTCTCTTCATTAAAATTTAAATTCTGGCATATAACTGGTCTAAAACAGCAAAGTCGCCAGAAGGGTTAAATAATTTTGAATCGAGGTTTGATTGCTCATGAGCACCAATATGATAAGGGTGCAATAATTTTGAGTCCAGGTTCGAAACTGGTTTAAACGGCACCAAAATGATATGTGTGCAATAATTTTGAGTCCAGGTTCGACTGGTCACGGGCGCCAAAATGATATGTGAGTCGTCACACGCCAGGTATTGGCGCTATATAGACCGATCTCGTAAAGTGGAGTAAATAAAGAAATACATAATACCAGTAATTAAAATGAAGAGGCTTAATTTTAAACAATAACAAAGAATTTATTTCATTAAGACAAACCTTATTTAATAACTATTAACATCTGGTAAATTTCATATACCAACATCTTTAGTGTAGTACATTAAGACAATCAAATCTCCTCATTCTATGATCATAATATGAGCATTACAATTATTAACCTATTAATGTGCATTAACTCACTATTCTTACTAGCCTACGTCTTAATGGCCCAGGTTAACCTTATTTAGGAGGGTCAGAGAGATAATAATAATCAAAGTGCAAAAATATGTGTAGAATTGTCCTACCTCGATCATCTTTGCCGATGTCGGACTTTATGACCGCGCGCTCCGGCTCTGTCCCGTGGGCTCGCTCTCTCCGAGATCCGTCGCTCTTGCGACCTCTTCTTTTCACTCACAAAATTCAAGTCCTCGATTTCAAAAACTTAAAGTCCAAAGTTGCTCTCTGTCTCTACCCCCTTAACAAGGCGCCCCTGTCCATAATTGGCTAAGTAAATTAAGGGCTACGCCCTTCAGGCTCTATTATTGGTCAAGGCCCCCCTGAAATATGAGATATGCAGTCTCCAGTTTTAAAATCGTTGAAAGTTCTCACGAGAATTTTCCCAAGGTTCGAGTGATATTAATTGACTCTGGGGTCAAGAAGTTCAACCCCTTCCGTTTGTTGTAACACCTCACGCTGACATGAACTTGAGAAGCACCCTCTCTTTTCGAAATGAATGTCCGGTGCAGCTGCGTTCGAGGGAATGTTACAAAAATTGCCTCACTTCATGAGGGACCGTCTTCTTAGGTCCACTTCCTCTTTCAAAAGAGCAATGTTATATTGGGAATTGAAAATTACAATATAACAGATAGTTCTTATGCATTTTATAACAATCCCCCCCTGTTTGCTTTCAACGAAGTATGACGTGTCTTCTCAGTTATTTATCTTTCCAAAATTTGAATTAAGCTTTGCCGCGTTCTTACCTATGTTTAAATTCATTCCGTGATTTAAATGTATCAATTTAAATTTAAATTCTTTAAAGATCTCAGCGCATAGTTGTGTTTGGACCTTTCCGGTGTTGGCAGAAGCACTGTGCGTAACCGAATTGTACTATTTATACCTGTCCCTTGTAAATTTTCTGTCGACTCATTCTTCCCTTGAGCGATTCCCTTTTCCATCTGTATACAACCCCCATCAACTTGTGTTGGTCCCTCTTGTGCATCTCGTTCCATTTCTCCCGCCGCTTTATCCGTGTTTCCTTCAATTTTTGTACAGTCCCCCTGTTCTGTAAGTTCCAAATTCTACTGCGGTTCCTGCGTGCTATGTCTGTTTGAGTCCCCCCGTGTTGAAAGAATGTTTGCGTTCGTAGAGTGTTCTGGAGGGATGATTGCGTTCTTGGGTGCGCTGTGTGCATTTTCGCCTTGTACTTCTCCTGCAACAGGTTTCGCGCCTGTAAGTTTGTTTTCGTGAGGATGCTGTGACTCGTTTGCTAACTCCTCATCCCAAATGAAAAGCGGAATATTCTCATTTTGAAGTTTTTCGCCCTTTAGTTCTGGTTTTGGTTCTGTGTTCTGTTGGTTTTGTGGAGGCGTAGGAAGAAGCGGTGATTTATATTTGTTTACGCTCGGTGTTTTTAAGTGTGGCTTTCGCTCAGGTAAAGTTCGAAGTCTATTTATGTGTGCTTTTATGATTTTGGAATTAGGTTTGTCACACAGTTTTATTTCATATACAAATCTATTTATTCTATTAATTACGCGATAAGGTCCCGTGTGGTTCCCCGTTTTAAATCTATTGTTATTTTCCATAAAGACCCTCGACCCGATTTTCAAATCCCTGAATTTAGCTCTTTGGAGCTGTTGTTTTTCTTGCCGTTCTTTCGCGAGAATTAAATTTTTATTTGTCTCTTTGAATGCGCAGTTCATTACTGTGATTTTTCTTGCAATGAAATCCTGATATGTTGTTTGAGTGTTTTCGGTGACGTTAGTTTCAAAAAAGGTTGGGAGGTCTCTTCCAAAAAAAAGAAAGTTTGGTGTCTCTTTGGTGCTTGAATGTACTGTCGCGTTGTAAACAGCTACGTGGCATTGTACTGCAGTATCCCAGTATGGACAATTCCCCGTTAATGTCGTTAAGGTGTGTTTTAACTGTTTGTTTGTTACCTCTACGATACCATTAACCCATGGCGAACGTACCGATGCTATTCTGGCAACTATTCCGAGTTTCTCTGTCATAATTTGATGTATATTAGATGTAAATTGAGAGCCTGCGTCCGATAACACTGTCTTAGGACATCCCCAATTCATAAAGTAATTTAAGAGTCTATCAGCAACCGTAGTGGCCGTTATATCCGGGATAGGAAACATTTGTATATGTTTGGAGAAGTGGTCTACCACCGATAACACATATTTATTATTTGAAGTGATCGTACTCCGCATGAACACGGCGGCAGTTTTGGCAGTGGCTGGAATCGAACCCGGGCCTACCGAGTGCAACTCCAGCGCGCTAACCAATGGGCTACCGCGCCCTTCCTGTCTATATGTGGAACTGTTTATATTTGCAGTTATCGCTGCTAAATTTGCCTGCTCCAAGTTTGTAGCAATTTTTACAGCCTCATCAAAATTTTGCGCATTAGTTTTAATTATCTCCTTCTGGAATTCTGGTGTTACTGCCTCTAAAAATTTGCTTAACCGTAGTTTATCAATAATCTGTTGTGTAGATTCGTTGTGTTCTGTGTCACCAATGTAATTTAACGTTAGTGTTGTGATTCTATGTACCAGTTGCTTGATCGTTTCTCCTTGTGTCTGTTTCGCGGTAGTGAAGAGGATTTGGTTTGTTGTTATGTTAGGCTTCTCTGTAAAAAACTCTAATAATCCAACCTTAAATTTTTCAAAAGATGTTTCTCTTCTTAGTTCCAGTGACCCTATATAAAATTTTCATGCATTCCCTCTTAAACGGGATTTGACGATTGCCAGCTTCTCCTCCTCTGACCAATTCCCTACTGAGAGATTTGATCTGGTCAAAAAAAATCTCTACATCATTTTCTATGCCATTGCATTCTCCTAATAAATGCATTAGTCCGGGTAACCTACTCATCGTTGTTGGAGGACTCTCTCCGCCTTCCGCCATTCTAAATTACACTTTCTCGAAAAAAATTCTATACCCAAAATTATTTCCTGTTCTTACACTTCAAAATGTTCCCCCAAAATATTTAAATACAATATCACATAGATTCAAAAACATAATTCTAATCACTTCACTACCTACGCATGCAAATACTTTAATCCTCACAATAAACTCCTAAAATATTACACAAATATTTACATAATTCAAACATTTCTTAAAAGCTTTTAGTTTCCTAATAATTATATTTTCAAATACAATATGGCATGCCTCATTAAGAACAAACACATAATGACTTATTTCTTTGCTTGATTCTCATTCTGTAAAATACCTTTTCTTAAATTCATTTATACATTAATTTTAAAGTTCTTTCTTTAATTTAATTCTTATTTTGCACACAAAAATTTTTTTCAATATATTCATTTTTATTAATTCTAATTATATTTATTCTCTTCATTAAAATTTAAATTTCGGCACATAACAGGTCCAAAAAAAAACCGCAAATTAACCAGAAGGGTGCAAAAAAGAATTTTTTTATTTCAGGTTCAAAACTGGTTCAAACGGCACCAAAATTGGTATGTGGATAGCCACACGTCCCATAAGGACGCTAAGTAGACCGATCACGTAAAGTGGAGTAAGTAAAAAAATACATAATACGAGTAATTAAAATGAAGAGACTTAATTTAAGAACAATAACAAAAAAATTATTTATTAAGATAAAACCTCATTTAGCAATTTTAACATCTGTAATTCACATACTATCATCCTTAGTGTAATACATTAAGATATATAAATTCCCTTCATTCTATTATCAAAATATGAGTTTCACAGTTATTACTTATCCAGGTACATTAAATCACTAATCTTACATGCCTTTGTCTTATGGCCCAGGTTAACCTTATTTAGGGGGTTCAGAGAGTGAAAAAGAAGCCTTCGTGTAAAAATTTGTATAGAAAGGTCCTACCTCTGCCATCATCGAAGTACCCCAGACTTGTCGGCTCGTTCGTGGTTGCACCGTTCCGCTGAGTTCGCTCTTCTCCCGTCGCACTCGCGACCGTTCGTTTTCACCGCCAAAATTCAAGTCCTCGCTTTCAAAATTTTAAAGTGTAAAGTTGCTCTCTGTCTCTTCCCCCTTTACAAGGCGCCATGTCCATAATTGGCCAAGTAAATTAACAGCTACGCCCTTCAGATATATTATTGGTCAAGCCCCCCCCCCCTGAAATATAAGATATGAAGTCTCCTGTTTTAAATCGTTGAAAGTTCTCACGCGAATTTTCCCATGGTCCAAGGGATATGAATTGACCTCTCGGGTCAGGAAGTTCAACCCCTTCCGTTTGTCATAGCACCTAATGCTAACATGAACTTGAGAAGCCCCCTCTCTTTTTCGAAACCATGTCCGGTGCAGCTGCGTTAGAGGGAGCGTTATACTTATTGCCTCACTGCATGAGGGACCGCCTTCTTAGGTCTACTTCCTCTTCCAAAAGAGCAATGTTATATTGTGATTGCAAATTACAATATAACACGATCCAATGAACAGAGGAAATGGGGGAGATTAAAAAAAACTTTACAAGCTCTGCTGGAATTCCCCCCACCCCTTGGTGACCTAGGAGTCATAATACACATTTATACACTGCATAGCCAAAAATAAGTCGCGCTGTAAGTTGAAGCATGCCAATATTGAGGAGGAAGGAAGTGATGACGCATTTCGAAAATTTACATAATTCTGCAGGCAGGCAATAGAACCTTCAAATGTACCGGAATCAGTGTGCAGCTGACAAGTTCACAGCGATCATAGCTGAATACGCTACACAAGATTGCGGCAAAGATGTCAAGAGTTTAAAAAGGTCAAATTCTTGTCCTGTGTCAATTCCAGAAGACAGCAAGAGTATTGCTAAAATCACTGGCACTAGATTCCGGACTGCCAATGGCAAATCATCCATTCCAATAGAAAGATGGCAGTGAACAATCAATTTCACTGAAAATATGTGGTCAAAAAACAGTCCTAAATAATCGTGATAGAAGATCATTAAAACGCTTATTGAAATCGAATCGCAAAATATCGACCGTAGAGCTCACAATCATGTACAACAGTGGAAACATGATCATTTTTTCCACTAGAACCATGATACGAGAACTCAAAGGACTGGGATTAAACAGCCGTGTTCCAAAAAGGAAACCACTGATTACTGAGACTAATCGGAAAACAGACTTCAATTCCCCAAGGAACATAAAAAATGGACTACTGAGCAATAAGGGAAAATAATGTGGTCCATTGAGTCCAGATTTACTCTCTTTCAACATGACGGACACATCAGAATTATAAAGGACCCGCATGCAGCATTGAACTCTTTCTGTAATGCACCCACTGTACAGGCCTCGGGAGGGAATGTTATGATCTAGGGTTGCTGCTGTTTGACTGGTCTAGGTACTGTGCAACAATAAAATGAAGTCAGCTGATTATCTGAGGATTCTGAATGACCAGCTAATTTCATCATTGACATCCCTGAGGGCAATGACGTATTCCAGGATGACAACACCATGATTCATCGCGCTAAAATTGTCAAAGATCTGTTCAAAGGAGCACGAAGCCTCATTGCCTCATTCGCACATTTGAATCGGCTACCACAAATTTCTGACCTCAACCCCATTGAAGATATGTGGTATATGCTGGAGGAGCAGCTAAAGAGGAATTTCGCTCTTTTTTTACCAACCAAGAAACTTGGCAAAATGTTACAGCAAATCTGGCCACAAATAAGAGGTTAGACATTACATGAACTTATAGACACAATGCAACGACGAATAAATATGTGTTAATATGTGTTAAAGGTGGTCCAACGAAATATTAGCATGCACGGTTTTATTTTTGTCCAGGCAGTGTAGTATCGACCACTGAACTGACTGAGCCAGCTTTGGGTGTCCCCCCAAAAGCAGACAAAATGCATATACGTACTATATATGTCTATGCTATATTTAGGGGATTTAAATGTCTTTCAAGACCTTCCAAAAGTCTCTCTAAACTGACATAAACGAATAAAAACTTTGCACACTTATTGTATCGACCATCGGACGGAACCTAACTGATCCAATTATCGATTAAGACCAATATTTGCGTTAAGTGTCATACATTATTAAACAAATGCAACTTATTAAAAATGCATAGAAACTAAACATTTCAAAAGTATTAATTTTCCTTCCTTTAATAGATTAAAATGCTAGTAGAAAATAATATTCTGATAAATTTCGTCAAAAGTATTTAATGAACAGAAAGCAGAGGTAGGGTTTTGAAATAAAACTTCTTCAAATTAGAATATGCAACCATCAATGCGCTTTTAACAGACATAACAAATGACTTTAACTTGACACTTGTAATTAACCGGTTTTAACTTCACAGTTCCCTTTATCGGTCTAGTATTGATATGTCTGTGGTAGCCCTAGAAGCAATTCAATATTGGCAGTCAATATTCGAAATATTGGACCAATATGAAAAAGTGGATATTTTGACGGAAGTGGCCTAAAATATTTTGACAATATTGCGCCAATAGTATCGTTTCATTCGAAATATTTTCATTGTAACACCAATATTGGCATTATATTTTTAAAAAAAATATTTAACCAATATTAAAGGACAAAGTAACTTAGCCAAGATATACGATATTGGTCCAATATTGGACCGATATTAAATACTACTAAGGAGGGTTTCTATTTCAACTAGCGAATCATCGTTTTGGGTGTTCTAGCTCTGTTCGATTACATTTTTGTGAGCTTGCAGTTGCTTCATAGCATCTGAGTACAACGTTTTTGACCTAAAGAAGGGGCTTTAAACGCCCTTGAAACAATTGTAGTTACATGCATGCTTTCTTCGAGAAAGTATTAGAAAGTCTTAGAGATAGATTATTTTATTCATTTGTGAGGCAAGTAGACGGGTGGTGGTTAGAAAATAAAACATTATGTGGTTGTCAGTTATTTGTTGCAGGACAAATCTGAATATTCATTTAAATTGCTTTTCCATGAGGACTTTTTTTGCACCTATAATTTCTGAAGTTGATTATTTTAAATTTTTACATGGTAATCGGACACGGTTAATCGATGTTTGGTAAATCTGGAATTCAATGATCCATAAGATGGAAAATATACAATTTGTGAGCCACACAGATAACTATCATATATCATCAAACTACCTTCTAAATACAGATAGTTTGATAAAGTTTTAGAACATTAGAATATTCATGAAATTCTTAGATTAATTTTATTAATGTTCCATCGGATTACAAACAAAAGTTGTTCTCAATTAAATGGAGTATGACTCAACTTTCTCATAACAAAATTCACTTTTTCTAATATCTGATGTTTTTTCTTTCGCAAATTCAGCAAGAAAAATTTTCAGAAATATGTATCGTTAGTCCAATTGGTCATAAATAGAAATGTTACAATTCATTTTAAAGAGCTTGAAAAAATATTACAAAGTTCAACTAAATCTTACTGGTAAAAATCTTACTAAAATCCATACTAAGAGTGATGCTGTGCGATTAAAAGCCGTTACACATAGGATGGAACCAAGCCCCAGTCATGAAAAAGCCAGTTTTTATGATGGAATGGAGAGAAATTTTAGCACTAATATATTGAATTATGATTTCGTTGCACCTGCGCTTCATGACTCAAACAAGACTCTAAGACAAGAGCAGAATGAACCAATTAAGCTTAACATAGACTTCACTCACATGACTGGAACCAATAGCAGAACGAATCGCCAAAGCCAATGAGAAGAAGGGGAAAACACACAGGGTACAACAGTTTGTGAAAATAATTTTATATTACAATTCAATTATTACGAATTACGTGTTGATGTTGTAGAGCAAAATGCTGCGATCAATTTAAGTTCATTTCAATGATTGAATTCGAAAAAGATGCTGCTATGACATGCAGTACGTTTTTTGCTTGATAACTTTAATAGGTAGACAGACAATGCGTTGGAAAGTTGAGGATCTCCTCACCATTCCCAACGGCCCACGCAGTGAAGCTGTGGCCCAGTTCCGTCTTTTGATTGGTCACGACTGTTTGAGAGAACATCGCCATCGCATCGGGACTTTTGACCATCCAAACTGCCCTCTTTGTAATACGGCAGGACCAATGATCCGTGCCCACCTCCAACGTTGCTCGGCACTTCATGGCGACTCTGAGACGGTATTGTATTGGCGTGCAAGATAACTTTTAAGGCAATGACTTCGGTCAACATTTGTTGGACTTTTAGTCTTTTTCTGTTATGTGTTGTACTTTTCTGTCACTTGTTGTATGTTTGTTCTTTTCTTCTTGTATTGCCTTGCCATTGGTAATAATAATAATGGAAAAAAAAAACCTTTAATTAGTAGCTAATTGCTCTTGTTGTTTAAAACGGTGGCATGACAATTAATGGGCATTATCCCAAAGACCGGTACGGTCTTGAATTTGGCGACTTTTCTGGCGCCCGATGTTGAGACAGTTGCCATAGTATCCAACCAAGTCGCATGATTATGTGAGCACGAATGTAAATAAACAAACTGCGTAGTAAAATGCGCAGAAACGTGAGTGCAAACGGACATTATTTTTATCATAGCTCGTAACTGTAAACTGACGATGATGCCAAATAAAAATTGAAATTTATCCCATTAAACATCGAATTTATATTTGTAATGAACATTAGTTATTTAGAATACATTAATAGCAATATATATTTAAAGATTTCTTTTGCTAAAGTGCATTTTAAGTGAATATACACTACTAATCATTTTTATCATAGTCTCTAAGTAACGTTCTAAAGATGTATACATTTACTAGCAAATTCTGCAATGTATATGCGAGTGAGGGGAAGATATGTAACGATTTTTTCCAAAAAAACTCGTGCATATATTTTAATGAAAGTTAATATTTTATTTTCCGGTTAATTAAAAATATCCATCAAGGAAGATAAATTTAGATATATCCTACAAAAATTAGAGGTTAAACAAATGTAAGTTTCAAAATAATGTATATATATACGTATGTATATGTATATATATACGTATGTATATATTGTAATTCAATGTATTTGTCGGAGGTCGCACGTAGCAACAGCTGCTTGTGCAACGGGTGTTCTGTGGCTCATAGAGTGATGTAGCAATTAGAATATGGATCTACGCCCGCTTCGCGAGCTAACCTCGCTACGCTCGCCTGCTAAAAAACATCACAGAATCCGGTCCCGCTGGCTGTCGGAGGTCACACGCAGCAACAGGTGTTCTGTGGCTCATAGAGTGATGTAGCAATTAGAACATGGATCTACGCCCGCTAAAAACCATCACAGAATCCGATCCCGCTGGCTGTCGGAGGTCGCACGTAGCAACAGCTGTTTGTGCAACAGGTGTTCTGTGGCTCATAGAGTGATGTAGCAATTAGAACATGGATCTACACCCGCTTCGCGAGCTAACCTCGCTACGCTCGAGCGCTAAAAAAACATCACAGAATCTGGTCCCGCTGGCTGTCGAAGATCGCACGTAGCAACAGCTGCTTGTGCAACGGGTGTTCTGTGGCTTAGAGTAATGTAGTAATTAGAACATGGAGTAATAGAGTAATGTAGTAATTAGAACATGGATCCATGACCGCTTCGCGGGATAATCTCGATACGGTCGCCAGCTAAACAAACATCACAGTATCCTGTTCCCCTGGCTGTCAGAGATCGCACATAGCAATATCTATATGTGCAAAAAGTGTTCCATAGCTCATAAAGTGATTTTCATGTTATTTCCGCGCTTCAAAATCTCAATCAAACTCAATCTAGAATAAACCACGTACGATTCCTTATACGTAATGCGCATTCGCTCCAAAAAACACGGCAAGCCCACGTATAACCATCAAACTCTTCCGTACTATCATTCCTCTCACACAATCACATTACCCACTTGCAATCAACCCCTGATTCACACACCATTTAATCACATTAATTTACCACTATCAACCAAACGATCAAAAAGAACAATACTAAATCTTTCACTCTTCACAGCCATTTACTACACTCAAATGAAATCAAAGAAAATTTACCAATACTTGTATTTAAATCTTGTTCCCAAACATCTAATTTTAAAAGATCAGTACAATAATTCATAATGAGTATAAAATAACACAAATTAAGACAGTTGCCAGAGTTATCAACTCGCAAGGTTACCATGGTTACGAAGTACGATGAGTTAAAGAGTTACCAAGGTCGCAACATAGCCCTCCGCTTATCGCCGATTTGGCGCGATAGAAAAAAACAACCGTACCGGTCTTTGGGATTTAGCCTTATTTTTATGTAATGTTATGAAAGGTACAAATTCAGAGCATACACACAAATACATGAATAGAGGGTGTAATTATTATGGTATTTGCCATTAAAATCAACAAGCTTTGCGTTCAGCTAAATACAATGCTTGCGTTAAGTTTGTCGACTTTTATAATATAAACACCTTGATGTATCTATCTATCTCTGGGTTAATCTGCTACAAAATGTTGTCAAACGTGTTTCAATTACTGAAGCACATTTCAATTCTTATTATATAACCATGGAGCTTTACGCAGTGTATGACATCATATACTGAAAGTGAGGCCATAATGTGAGAGACCTGTTTCTTACGTAATGCAGTGACTATACTTCCTTCACAGCGAAATTATGATGTAAGCTTTATGTAGCATATGATTTCAGATACTGAAAGTGAGGCCCTGATATTATTTTATTTCTTATCATTTTAAATATCTTTATTTGAGATACCACATAAATCAGAGTGTCATGCTCATTTCGTTCACATGTTTAACCAAGGCTTACCTGTGCCCCGAGCTCGTTTATTAACGGAGCGCGTAAAACAGTTAAGCCTTGGTTTAACATTCTAAATAGTTCAAGCTTCTTCCAACAAAAGTAGTAGATATTATTCTTGCATGCTTTTACATTATTCCGTCATATGACGAACATTACATCTAGCAAATATTTATTATTACATGGTAATATTTACTGCTTCATACAGAAATATACAACTTGCTGACAGTCACGTAGAACGGTTGCTCAAATAAAATTCTTCAATGGTTGCTCCCACGTCACAAAATAATGATCTCTCGAGCCAGCCAAGACTTGATGGTCACAAGCTGTCTTTAACTTAAGCAAAGTGAGAGGTGCGTAAAAATTTCAGCTAAGAATGACAGGATGTGAAATGAAATGAGGTGCCTGAGCAGTGCAAGAAAGATAAAGCTTGCCAGATGGTGAAAATATATTGTAATGGAACGTGCGCGAGAATTGTTTAAATAAAAAAAAAATCTGATGTGGGCAGCACATAACTTTTCCTACAGACACGACTTCATTTTCACTTTATTTCTTCGATAATTCATTAAATTGAATTTAATTGCAGAAAATAATATGCATAATTATTTAAAATTGCACTAAATTTGCACTTTTAATTGAATTTACTTTATATTTATTAACTGGACCTTTTTTCAAAGACTGCGTAGTAAAAATATGAAAAAAACAAAAATATGAGGAGAAGGGCTAGTTCTAAAGTGATGGGTTTTGCCTTATTCTTATCAAAAATTACAAATAAAACAAGTATTAAATTGATACATTTGATCTTACGTAGTCTTTAATTTGAGATTTTGACGATTTTTGCAGCTTATTTTGCAAAAAAAGCCAGGGTTCGTATTCCCGAATCATACCAAATCTAATGCAGGGCAACCCACAAGTGACTTCCAAATTTTCCAAGTGACTGCCAAATTTTGCGGTATTTGGTCAATCAGTCTTTAAGCTAAAGTGGATACATACTGTTTTGCAGAGCCATACTTATCTGCCAAATTTTGTGAAATTTGATCAATTAGTTTCTGAGTTAAATTGGATAAATACATTGCACCCACAGACAGACCCACACGCACACAGATGTCATGCTAAAATAGTTTTTTCGTATTCTAGAGTTACCAAAACGTGTAGACCGTCGAAAAATCTAATTATGAATTTCGACACGATTCCAATACTTTTCCTATATATTACCATGTATTGTAGGGAAAGTAAAAATCTGATATGGGCGGCAAATGACTTTTCCTTCCCAAAAGACTCATATTCACATTCTATATTCCTTCAATAATTCAATAAATTGAGTTTAATTGCATAAAATAATAGCCATAATTATTTTAAATTACACTGAGTTTGCATTTGTAATTTAATTTCCGTTTTCATTCTGTAACTGGCCTTATTTTCAAAGGTGGTTCTTCGAAAAAATTAAAATATCCTATGAACGGGGTATCCTAAAGTAGTGGAGTTGCTCTTAATCTTTACATCGTCAAAAATTACGTATAAAATAAGCATTTAATTGATACATTTGATCATATTTAGTCTTTTATTTTTAGATTTGATGATTTTTGCCGGTCATTTCGCAAAAAAGGCAGGTTCTTTTTTTTTTATTTTCGAATCGTACCAAAATCTAAGCAGCACCAAGTTAACCTACAAGTGATATATCTACCTAAATTTGTGGAATTTGGTTTGAGCTAGAGTGCATACAAACAATTGAGTACCATTTTGCAAAAAAAGCAGGTTCTTCTATCCCAAATCGTAGCAAAATCTAGCACAGGCAGACATCGGCACACATCGACAGCCGTTGCACTAAAAACAGTTTTTCGTATTCTGGAGGTTTCAAAACATGTGGGTTCATGGAAAACTGACGTTGCGAATTTCGATATGATGCCAATACTTTCCCTATACATTACCATATATTGCAGGGGAAGTAAAAAAAATCTAATGTGGGCAACACGTGACTTACCATGTAGAATCATATTCACGTTCTCTTTATTTCTTTAATAATTCATTAAATTGAGTTTCATTGCACAAAATAACATTCATAATTATTTTAAGCTACACTGAATTTGCACTTTTAATTCAATTTTGTTGTTGTCGAAAAGAAGGAATATTTTGTGCGGTGAAGTAGTTGGACAGAAACAATGGAAAAGAGGTATTCGTTGGAACAAAGCAAAGGATTTTCAGTGTGCTTGAGAACTATCGGTTGAATCGCTTCCCAACGAAGAGAAGACATAGCTTTCAGCGTAGATTTTAATTACCAAAAGGTCCTGATCAGTAACAAAATTTGAAAAGACAATAAACGTTGAAGTTGGTTTGATTATATATTCCTATAGTCATTTGTTGGCAAAATTTTCAACAACATTCTTTAAAACTACAATATGTCAATTTTGCTGGTTGTCCAATGAACATAAATTTCATTTCGTTCTTTTATCTGTAACCGTTTTCGAAAAATTATTTTTCAAAGTTCGGGAGTCCTTTATGGAACACCATGTATCTTCTATTAATGAATTGCCATAATGGAATTCCAAATAATATTCTAACTTCGTTTTTTAATAGAAATAAAAATTTAAAGATTTTTTTTTTAAATTAATAATATTTAGAATTCAGAAATTATATTAAAAATTCTGATAAAGTTTGCACCGCCACATTCTGACCTTTCTTATTAATTTGACAGTTTTGTAAGACACTTTATCCACATTCCTGAAATGCTAAAGTCAGTCCAGCCGAGATTTAGACAAATTCAGATAGGTAAATTATGGAGACAAATTGTCGCTCCAGAATTTTAATTGCAGAGATTATTTCGCCTTATGCATTTCACTTTGGATATTCCGAAGAGCCGTTATTGATTTCTAACACCGAAGATTCATTTGACTTTGGATGTTCTAAAATGTGAGCATAGCTAGCACTCAATACATCTTTACTCTACGGAATTTAATCATGCTGGAAGAAAATATATTATTGATAACTTTACGTATTAATGATAAGCAACTGAAATCGATTATTGATAACTAAATGTAACCCATCACCCCGGTATGAACTTTAAGTTTAATATTATTGAAAATGAATTTAAGTTATATTTTGTTATTCGATAATAGGTATTGGTCATATCAACATATTTAAGTTTAAATGCCCCTCTAGATACACCTCTGATTCAAATGACGATTTCCTAAGATTGTATGCTTCAAAACTTTTTGCCTCGAAATTAAATATACAGTTTTGATCAAAAGTGCATAAAGTTGCATAAACGTGCATAAATGTGCGTCACTTTTAATTTTTCACACTAAAAAACAAACTATAAAGTATTGTTTTCACAAAAAAATTTTCGATTTCGAGATTTTGGTGTCAATATATGCTTTAAGATCTCCTGAACACTTTTAGATTACTTTTAAATAATGCAAGTTTGTAAGTCGGTGGTCGATTTCTTGTGCACACTATCGCTGTCACAATATTAATGGATTTTCAAGAAACTTTATATCCGGCTTTGTTATCAAAACATCTAGAATTGGATTTAATTTTTTGAAATTCGAAAGAAAACTTCGAAATTTTATATTTTTTAACATGGCAGCATAGGACAAAATATGACATAATTATTCATAAAATGGGTTATTTATAGCTTAATGATTACGAAACTTGACAGTTTCAATCCTTATTGTGAAAATTAACCGCGGCACAATTTTTGTGTTTAAGACCTCACTAGTTCCTGACGGGGTAGCAAGTTGCCATTCCGAGGGGCTACATTGTCAAACTTAGCGAGGCGTATAAAAATTAATGTTTGATTATGTTAATTTTATTAATATTTACTTTCAATTTTGCTATTGTTAAACATGGCTGCTAATCGTAAATATTTGTACATTGCAGAAGTGATAACTACCATAGTAAATTGCGCCGCCTGGTGTCCCTGAAAACCAAATTAATTAATAGATATAAAATCTAAATTAACTTACATAAGTGGCAAGACAAAAAATTGGTACAATTAAAGTTTATTAAAACATTCTTATTATTATTCTACTAAATTTTCTCAATATTAACTTTATTATTAAATATTATTTCCAAAATTCATCAGTTATTAATATAATAGTTACATCTAAGTATCTTACCTAGAACTGGTTCTTTGTAATACAGCAGGCGAATATTATTAATTTAGTAAACTAGCTACTGACTAAAGTTCATCCTTCAAACTACTTCCTCAAAACATTATATGTAAAATGTTACCTGGATCATCTTTGGTGCATCTCGTTGGGCTTGTATTTTGCACTTTCTACTGACACTCTGCACACACCACTTTTCTAGGAGCATTTGCATTCACAAGTTAAGGGGACTGCGCACTGGGTTCGCTACATTAATTGGCTAAATCCCAAAGACCGGTACGGTTGTTTTTTTCTATCGCGCCAAATCGGCGATAAGCGGAGGGCTATGTTGCGACCTTGGTAACTCTTTAACTCATCGTACTTCGTAACCATGGTAACCTTGCGAGTTGATAACTCTGGCAACTGTCTTAATTTGTGTTATTTTATACTCATTATGAATTATTGTACTGATCTTTTAAAATTAGATGTTTGGGAACAAGATTTAAATACAAGTATTGGTAAATTTTCTTTGATTTCATTTGAGTGTAGTAAATGGCTGTGAAGAGTGAAAGATTTAGTATTGTTCTTTTTGATCGTTTGGTTGATAGTGGTAAATTAATGTGATTAAATGGTGTGTGAATCAGGGGTTGATTGCAAGTGGGTAATGTGATTGTGTGAGAGGAATGATAGTACGGAAGAGTTTGATGGTTATACGTGGGCTTGCCGTGTTTTTTGGAGCGAATGCGCATTACGTATAAGGAATCGTACGTGGTTTATTCTAGATTGAGTTTGATTGAGATTTTGAAGCGCGGAAATAACATGAAAATCACTTTATGAGCTATGGAACACTTTTTGCACATATAGATATTGCTATGTGCGATCTCTGACAGCCAGAGGAACAGGATACTGTGATGTTTGTTTAGCTGGCGACCGTATCGAGATTATCCCGCGAAGCGGTCATGGATCCATGTTCTAATTACTACATTACTCTATTACTCCATGTTCTAATTACTACATTACTCTAAGCCACAGAACACCCGTTGCACAAGCAGCTGTTGCTACGTGCGATCTTCGACAGCCAGCGGGACCAGATTCTGTGATTTTTTTTAGCGCTCGAGCGTAGCGAGGTTAGCTCGCGAAGCGGGTGTAGATCCATGTTCTAATTGCTACATCACTCTATGAGCCACAGAACACCTGTTGCACAAACAGCTGTTGCTACGTGCGACCTCCGACAGCCAGCGGGATCGGATTCTGTGATGGTTTTTAGCGGGCGTAGATCCATGTTCTAATTGCTACATCACTCTATGAGCCACAGAACACCTGTTGCTGCGTGTGACCTCCGACAGCCAGCGGGACCGGATTCTGTGATGTTTTTTAGCAGGCGAGCGTAGCGAGGTTAGCTCGCGAAGCGGGCGTAGATCCATATTCTAATTGCTACATCACTCTATGAGCCACAGAACACCCGTTGCACAAGCAGCTGTTGCTACGTGCGACCTCCGACAAACACATTGAATTACAATATATACATACGTATATATATACATATACATACGTATATATATACATTACTTTAGAAACTTACATTTGTTTAACCTCTAATTTTTGTAGGATATATCTAAATTTATCTTCCTTGATGGATATTTTTAATTAACCGGAAAATAAAATATTAACTTTCATTAAAATATATGCACGAGTTTTTTTGGAAAAAATCGTTACATATCTTCCCCTCACTCGCATATACATTGCAGAATTTGCTAGTAAATGTATACATCTTTAGAACGTTACTTAGAGACTATGATAAAAATGATTAGTAGTGTATATTCACTTAAAATGCACTTTAGCAAAAGAAATCTTTAAATATATATTGCTATTAATGTATTCTAAATAACTAATGTTCATTACAAATATAAATTCGATGTTTAATGGGATAAATTTCAATTTTTATTTGGCATCATCGTCAGTTTACAGTTACGAGCTATGATAAAAATAATGTCCGTTTGCACTCACGTTTCTGCGCATTTTACTACGCAGTTTGTTTATTTACATTCGTGCTCACATAATCATGCGACTTGGTTGGATACTATGGCAACTGTCTCAACATCGGGCGCCAGAAAAGTCGCCAAATTCAAGACCGTACCGGTCTTTGGGATAATGCCAAAAATAATTTAGTACGTCATCAAATAAGGAAAATCTAATTTATAAGTTAGTTGAACCTGAATTCTTAAATATATTAATGTCTGTGTCGTAATGCGATACGTTTGCTTTATTACTGAAAACTTATTAAAATACGTTGCTGTAGATTTTAACACTTTGTTAAGAGGAAGTAAACGTTTTTCTTTTAATATTTGTGTGTTTTAATATGTGACATTTTATTAAGAATACTTTTAATGCATTATTATTGGTAAATACTCGATTATTTTTTGCCCAAACAAAAATGAGGTGTAATGGTAAAAAGTGCGATTTTTTCAGCAATCCTGTATTTTCTTCAAATTTTGTCTATTGGACCATTTTAACATGGAATTTCGAGACATTTTTAGACGTTTTGATTTTAAAGCTTTATGAACAAACTATAATTTAAAACGTTTTCAGACTTTGCAATGCTGTTCCTATCACAAATAACAAAGAGGACTTCTACTGGTACTTCACATGTCATAAAAATTGGAAATACATTTTAAATTTTCAAAGTAAGTCCTTGATAAGTACTATATATGTTGTGAGGACAAGTTGAAGGTAAATAAAATTTAATTAATTTCCTTTAATGTAATGTATTAACTTTATTAACTATTTGTAACAGTAGTATTAAGTAACAATTAGTAGCATCATGCATCATCACATCGTTTCGAGTCTTGACATACGTGAATCAACTCTACTCCTTGAGATTCTAGAAATGTAGTAGGTGAAAGCTAATATATATTTGATTATTGGTTTTAGGGGGTGGTAGTTTGGAGTTATATATAATTACATTATCACCCTTATGAGTTCATTAAGTTTATTTTAAGTTAATGCAGAATATATCTGATCATGTCGTTGTTGTTGGTACATATGGTTTTACTGAGAATCATTCCATTACAGTGCTGGCACCCAAATAAGATAGCAAAGGCAGAAATATAAAACAGAGAAAACTGACTTAAAATTATATATTTGTTTTTACTACAATACTTTATAACGATAAGTATCAAAAATGGGCTCAAAATGTAACTCTCTAATAATGATGATCTACTTATTTTCAACATCACTCATTTTGAAAAAACTTTGTATTCGATGACATGAGTGTATGAGTCTGTGAATACAATATCTATCGGCCGAATTGAAAACATCACATGCCATTTGGCTTGATTGCTTCAATCAGTACCTTTAATAGGTCTATTGATTGTCAGAGATGTTGATTGCAAACTTGCAAATGTATTTTTGTCGAAAACAAAACATATATAAAATAACTAGCGTGGGACTTAAATCGACTTTCTTGTACCAGAATCCATTTCTAAGTAGATTGTGATGTATTTTTTCTTCCAAATTTTGCAATCCAAAATTTAAAAAATATTTATCGTTGGTCCAAATGACCACAATTATAGGATGTCACCTTCATTTAAAAGACCAAGTTCTATAATCACTCCTCGTGGGGGAAACTAGCTCCTCCCCCCCCGAAGAGGGGCTAATGATGTCACGATCACAAAAATTGCACTGTGGCTATTTTTCATTACAATGATTGAAACTGTTATGTTTCGTTATTTAGCCATAAATAACTCCTTTTATACATAATTATGTCAATTTTTAACACTTTACAACAAAGTTGAAAAGTGTTTATGACTTTGTTCATTCTGTCTGTCTGTCTGTCCGTTAGCACGATAACTGCCGTAAAAATGACTTAATCAAAATGAAATTTTAGTATGTTGTTCAGACGGTCTATAGGACCTATGGGAATATAAATGAATAATATCACCCAATTAGTTTTGGATTGAACCCGGGTTGAAAAAATGGAATACATTGAGCCCTATGGGACCTAATTTTTCAAGCATTTTTTAAGCGGATTTAAAATTCACAAATTGCTTCGAAAATTTTAGGCAATATTCAAATTGTTCCATAAAATATATAAAAAAAAATTCAGCGAAATATATTCAGTAGTTTTTTAAATAAAAATTAAAATAATAATAACACCTCTTATATGAAGCGATCACGTGTCCATGATATGAAACGATCACATGACCCACTTCAAAATGATATATGGCATCCATCTTGTCTCAAAATCGTGATTTTTAAAGTTCTTTCTAATTCATATTGAGTGTTGTATCCATCCTAAAACTACTTTATTTTGGCCTAAATTCTGTGCATCTACATACTTTAACAACGCAATGACAATATATTTCAGTTTAAATGCTCATACAAATTTGATAATTTCTACTATTAAGCCTATTTTTCACCTATGTAAAATGTAAACAGCAAAATATGTAGAATGAGTTGTATTAGAATCGCTGTAATTCTTTAACACAAAATCATTTAGTCCATGGAGTCTGCATGGCTGATATGAATGAAATATTCATTGATTTTAGAAAGGGAAGGACGATAATTTTCGATGAAGTTTTACGCATAGAGTTTTACTTACTTGTAGCTCCCTGGTCTTAATTTTTAAATAATATAAATTATTATAGTATTGTGATTAATGACATGAATGGGGGAATTATTTATGAATGAAATGTTGCTTTTACAGAGAGAGCCAGGCGTGTTATTTTTTCTATGACGTCATTTGAATGGATTTCAGTTGTTTTCGATGAAGTTTTCAAATATAATAAATTATCGTAGTATTATGATAATTCTAAAATTATTACCGAGGAATGTATCACATTTTAGAGATGTTTAAACCAGGCAATTTATATTTCAATGCCGTCATTTGAATGAAGTTAATTTTTTTCGATGAAGGTTTAAGTTTTCAAATATAATAAATTAATGTAGTATTGTGATAAGTTTTAAAATATTACCGAGGAATGTATTGCATTTTAGACATGTTTAAATAAAATTGCATTGAAGTTGGAAAGTGTTTCATAATCAATGCTTTAAGCATGATTGATCTTTCTTGTTATCTTATGCTGCCATTTTGAAAAAAGATATAAAATTTCGAATTTTAAGAAATGCTATCTAGGTCCAGATATGTCGATAACAAAGCCGGATATAAAGCTTCGGTAAAAACCAAGAATATCTGTGGCAGCCATCGTGGGCACAAGCAATCGATCGTAGACAGACAGACAGATGAACGTCACTCTAAAAGTAGTCAAAACATGTTCAGGAGGTTCTAAAATCTAAAGCATATAAATAAATTAAGGACACAACACCTTTAGACAGAAGGTCATTTAATAAAAATATCTTAAAGACGTACAAAGTTTTAAAAACATGGCCAGAGCGCTTTTGGACGTTGGTACACCTTTCATCAGTGACTACATGAAAAGCAAATATAGATCATCCATATACAGACCATATACGCAGCAAATTTGCATAAATGATGCAGATTTATATGCATATGACTTATATTTATATGATGCATATATATGATTTATATATATGATTATATATATGCAAATATATGATTTATATATATAATTATATACAATATGCAAATATATGATTTATATATATAATTATATACAATATGCAAATATATGATTTATATTTATGCAAATTTGCTACCTATATGGTCTGTATATGAATGATCCATTTTTGCTTTTCATGTAGCTACTGATGAAGGGTATACTAATGCCCGAAAGCGCTCTGGCCGTGTTTTTAAATCTGCGTACGTCTTTAGGACGTTTTTATTAAATGCCCTTCTGTCTAACGATGTTTTGTCCTTAATTTATTTAATTGAAACAGACGTGATACCAATTTTATTATTATTTAAATCATATATTGGCATCAAAATTTCGAAATCGAAAACATTCGCGAAAACAATATTTTTCTATACTATATTCTATATTATAAGAAAGTTAACGTATATTAAAAATTATTGCAATCCTGATATGTTAAACATTATTACGTTCCTTATGTAATTGCTTTCTTTAAAATAAATTTTTATTATTTATAAAACTTTAGCGAGTTTTTCTGGAGATACTGCAGATTTTTTTCTAAAGTTAAAAAATTATGAAAAAAAAATACGTATACTCACTATAATGATAGACTTAATCCATTTACAAATACTTTCAACAAATAATAAATGCCGCCCAGGCGGTGAAGTGGATAGCGTCTTCGGCTGCTGTCTGGTAGGCTCGGGTTCGAATCCCAAGTAAGACAGGATGTTTATCGAGGATAAAGTCAGTGTTCCGCCTTCTGGGTCCTCGACTAAATGAGAAGCTGCATCCCCTCCAACCTTCGTCAGTGATGCTTGATTGTAATAAACGTTGTTCTCTTATCTTCTGTCTTTCTTCGTTCTGTCCTGCTTCCTGCATGACTGGTCCTGTTGAAGACCCAGACCGTCCGACTCGTCCGAGGACTTAAGAGCATCTATTTGGACGGCCGGATGACTGGTCCTGTGTCGACTCCGTCGAAAACAGGAAGTCATAAGAAACAACAACAACAAGTGATAAATGGCCACCAATATTTAAGAGTTATCACTGGTCATTCTCAAGAAAGTTTACTGTTCTGCATATACCCCTATGTGTCCCGAACAATATGAGCAACTTGGTGAAATTTGAAACGCTTATTTCAATTATATATTTCAGAGTTTTATTGGTTTTGGGGCAACTTAGACGAATAAAAAGTTTTCCATTTCTCAAACATTTTATGATATAATTTACAGGGTCGTAAAACGTGCCACAATCGAGATATTGCACGTTTCTAATATAAAATTGTAAAAGTAATGAAATATTTAAATGCATTCTGAGTAAATGTTTTATAAGTGTATTTAATTAGAAAAATACAGAGAAAATTATTTTTAGTTATCCTGAGTTGTTCTCGAGATATTAGAACCTTAACTTTATCTCGGGCATTCCGATGTATCTGCAAATAATAAGTTGAATTATGTGAAATATGTTGTCCTTATTTCAATTGATAACGGCAGGAATTTATTTAATTTTTTACCAGATGTGCATATACTGAAACTCTAATGTTTATTGTTGCTTTCAAAAATATTGAAATTTGTTAATACATAAAGAAATGCTTTTTTCGATGATTTTGATTATTAACTTCCTACTGACAGACAAGCAAAGCATTGGTATTTAATGCTCAATGAAGATTTTGATTTCATGTCTGTGAATTTTACTCTCTGGTTCCGTTAGTTAAGGTTTGTTTTTCAGCAGTTTCTTGGACAGAGGGATAATATATTATAAATAGAGATCAATTTCTATAGATAAAGCGTTATAGTTCCATACAATGCACACATTTGTTTATCAAAATATATGTGTTGCTTCTCAACTACCAATAAATTTAAAATATGTTTTAATTCATAAAATTTCCATTGGGGAAGATCATTTATGTTAAAGGCAAGGTCTTATGAGAAGTTAACGAACGTAAATAATCAGTTAATTTAAGTTATGTAATTTTATATAATTAACAAATACAATTAATAAATTAATTAAATGTAGGCAAACATTTCTGAAATATTCAATTTCTGACGAACGTTAAATTATAAATTACTGGTGTCATAATAAAAGCCATCCAATTATTTAGACCTGTAATTATGGTCTTTCACAAGTTGTCGACGTGTTTGGAAGCTCGTTTCGCGTTAAAGGCCATACGAATCTGGCAGGAAGATTGCAGATATAGCTTCGTTATACCCTGACAAGACACTAATTAAAATATAATGCCTGCCAACTGAATTCCTATGCAATATAGTAATGTGATCATAAATAAAATAAATGTTAATAGTACAGATATTGAAATAATTCATTCTTTAAATGCAAATATATTCCTATGCAAATATATTCCTTTTTACTTCCCTTACATGTATAGTATAGTATAAGGTATAAGGAAAATATTGTGACGAGGTCGAAAGTTCGAATTATAGTTTTGGGCGAAAGAGCACATTTCAAGCATCCGTGTATTCGAGTGGAACATTTTTCAGTTGATGTTTGCGTGTGTATCTGTAAGTTTGTGGATGGAAGAGGTATCTCACAAATGAATGGAGCGTCATGAATGTGATTTGGTACAATAGTTACGATGCATGTATGAGGCCAGGAGGCAAATTATACATGTTTTGACGTTTACTACAAAACAAAGCGCAAACTTTTAGGAACCGTTTTATGACAGTCTTGGCCAGGAAGGTCATGACCCCAATAAACCCACGTCACGCAAATCGCAGGTTTGTTTTGGACAAATATCTCCTACGACCCAGACTTAAACCATTGGAAGCTGAAGAAGCCAATGATGCGAGGATACAAAATAGCACTGAGAAGCATCCAATAAGAGTAAGGATGACTTATTTGAACTGCAGACCAAATGATGTGGCCACAAAGGGAAAAAGTCAACGTATAATGCGGATGATTATCCAAAAGCGATGAGAGAGAGTCGTAATTATAAAGAATGATGATCCAAAAAGCGAGATAGAGAGTCGTAATTATAAAGAATGTTGATCGAAAAGGCAAGATAGAGAGTCGTGATTATAAAGAATGATGATCCGAAAAGCGAGATAGAGAACCGCGATTATATAAAATAGAATGATTATCCAAAAGCGATGAGAGAGAGTCATGATTATAAAGAATGATTATCCAAAAAGCGAGATAGGGAGTCGTGGTTATATAAAATAGAATGATTATCAAAAAGCTATGAGAAAGAGTCATAATTATAAGAAATGACTTCAAGAGTTAAGAGCGAGAGTCGTGTTTTCAATCAGTGTAGTGGATATTTTGAGTGTTGAGAATGTTTTAGAAAAATACAAAGCTGACTCCAAATGCCAGAAAAAAAGCGGCAAAAAGTTCAGTCATGCAGATCAACAGACCCCGAAATACAGAGGTATGTGCCAATCTACGTATATATTAGGCCAATTGTTAATCTTTGGAATAACATTCAAACAACCAGGGCTCAAGCCGTGGTTTTCTCCTCCTTAAGCGAAATTAATGTAATTTCATGTATAACAGTAATAGAGAAATGAATACATAATAATTTATTTTAAAAGTTAAAAATGTGGATGATTTTAGTGTGTAGTGTTTTAATTAATAATTATGTTATGGAACTCATGCAAAGAGGTAATGGTGGGTTTTGCGGCTGCGATAGCAAAGTATGAATGTTACAATTCACGACCACGTTAATCCTGGGTTATTCCAAATTATGAGTGTTAATGTTTTTCTTCGTTCACCACACCATGAATACTAAAACCATATTGATTTTAAACTCTACTAAATGTTTGAACCACCCTAAAGTTTCGAATGAATTATTTAAAAATTATAAAATCAGGATTTTCAATAATGCTATATAAATAATCATTTTGTTCATACTCATGTATTATTAAAATGAATGATATAAAATTGAACAGTTCTCGGGATGTTGATATTTTCGAATAAAGGTATCTAAAAAGTAAGTAACAAGAAAGATCAATCTTGCATAAAGCATTGGTTATGAAACACTCTCCAACTGAAATTCAAATTTATTTAAGCAGCGATACATTCAGCGCTGATATACTTTAAATTCTCACAGTACTACAATAATTTATTATATTTGAAATCTTAAGACTTAACTTAAAACGTCATCGAGAAAAAATTAACTTTATTCAAATGACGTCATCGAAATATAAATCGTCTTGCTCTCTAGGTAAAAGCAATAAATATTTCATTTATATCGCTTTTATTCCAGACTCCAGAGGTAAATAGTTTTGAGTTAAAAAATTCACCAATTCTTATATACCCAGCTCCATCTAGAAAATTCGAGACTACGTCCTGGTTAAACGTCAGGTTTCTGATCTCTGTTGTTGAATTATGTTTTTAAACATCAAAATTACTGCTCGTAGTGTATCTTCTTCGTGTATATTGTGTATATATATATAATTGGCGAAGTTGTAGGTTATTAAATGTTAGTTTATTATATATTAAATTATATAATTTTCTGGGGGGGGGGGAGTAACTTTCACCAAATTAACTGTAAATATAGGTGGTTGCGGTTTTTTCCTGATAAAGGTTGTTTGTGTTCGGTTATTGTAAATTAATGGATTTTATTTATACATTGTTGTCCTTATGAACAAAAACCAGGTGTTAAACGTAATTCTATATTTGATATAAAAATGTAAAAATGTGTATTAATTATTTGTTATTGTATATATTGTAGATATTGAGTTGAAATTATATTGTATAACTTGTAGGAATTTAAGTGTAGCGTAAATAACTTAAGCCACAATATTATATGGGAATATATTGTAAATATAGAAACTGTGTATATGAGCTAAAGTTGTAGAATAATAAATAGGTCTACTGAATGGTGTTGAGGTTTAGAATATATGGAATAACGTAGTTTTGAGGATTAAGTGCTTTAAAATGTATATTTATGAAGGTTATACACTGTCATGGAGTCTTTTATCATTACATTATAATTTATTTTGAATTATTATTTTATGTTTTCTTTATCATATTTAATTTACAGGTTATTTCTTATCTGCTTAATAATAATGTAAATTTGCAAGTACGCAAATATTATGTAATGTTTTATGTCTTAAACATGTTTATGTAGACCTTGGTTTGTCAAATAAAGCTGAGGATTTTTCTTTCCCGGCCTGGAGAACAGTTGCTATAAGTCTATACAGAGGCAAGCTCCCCGGCCTGGGTTGAGAAGCAATTCTTATGCAACTCATTGTATAATCGCTTGTTTATTCTGCATCTATTAAAATTAGGCTTCGTTGTAGAAATAATCAAAGTTTGATGATCATTTAAGATCAAAAATATTTAATTCCATTGGCACAGAATATAGATGCACAGAAAATACGCAAGAATAAAACGGTTTTAGGACGAATGCAACACTAAATATAAATTTAAAATAACTTTGATAATCACGATTTTTACACTCGAAAATAAAAAGAAGATGGATATCATATCTTATTTTGAAGTGGGTCACGTGATCTCATCATGTAATTATTATTTTAATTTTTATTTAAGGAACTACCCAACATATTGTGCTGATTTTACTTTCCTTATATACATAATGTATAAGGAAAGTATTGTGAGGGGGTCGAAAATTCGAATTCGAGTTTTCGACAGGAGAGCACGTTTCAAGCATCCCTGATCACGAATCAAACATTTTTGAAGTGATGTCTGTGTGTGTGTGTGTGTGTGTCAGTGAGTCTGTGGAGACGATAACTGACGAACGAATGGACCGATTTGAACAAAATTTGGTACAAACATCCTAATCCGTAAACACTGGAAGCTTATTGTTTTTATACGCAATCGAATGTTCAAAACTCCCCTAAATTTTCGAATGAAATTTTGAAAAAATCGTCAAAAAATTAAAACCGCTAATAAAGTTACGAAAATAGACATTTCTAATGTTATTTTTTATTAGAAAACGATTGACATAAATTTTAGAACGCTAACATGAACCGTTCTCGAGATATTGTGAATTTTAAAAAAACATTATCAAGAAGCCATATAAAGTTCAAAAAATATATATATATCCTATTGAGAAACATGTTCACTTTTCATATGTAATACCAAGCAATAATTTGGGTGACATCATTCTCGTGTATCTATCTCGTTCCATTCCTGAAAAAAGTTACTTTAAGTAATACTTGTGTATTTGAACGCCAATAGTCATTTATCTGCTGTAAGAATAACTTATTTCTTCGTCCATAACGCTTGGCGAGATTTTGGAGAAGAATTTGGTGGAATGTCGCCAACTTGGCGACTTTTTAAATGTTACTAAATTAACGAAAAACTCAAACCAAATGGATAAAAATGACGCTAAATTAATGACGACTCATTGTGATGACGACATGGAAATCGACGACTTATTGACGAAAATTCAATACTTTGAAAAGAATATAAATATCTACTATAAAAATAATCTATTTTTTTACTGTAAAAGTAGTAAATGCATTGCATTATATAAGGAAAGTCATGTGCTGCCCACATCAGATTTTTTTTTTATATATTTCATGAGACAATTTGAATATTTCCTAAAATTTTCGAAACAATTTGTAAATTTCAAAATGTTTCAAAAATTAAGGATCATAGAGTTCGATGCATTTCACTTTTACAACTCGGGTTCAATCCCAAACTAATTGGGTGATATTATTCATTTTCATTCCCATATGTTCCGCAGATAATCTCAACAACATACTAAAATTTCATTTTGATAAAGTTACTTTTACGGCAGTTATCGTCGAACGAACAGACAGAATGAACAAAATCATAACCAATTTTCAAAATTTTATTTGAACATCACTAAAATGCGATACCTTCAGCTGTGATATTTTTACAATTATCACAATACTACAATATATGATATTTGAAAACATCATCAAAAATAAATAAATAATTGTACTTTATTCACATAACATCATCGAAATATAAATCGCCGTGCTCTCTATATAAAAGCAGTGAATATTTCAATCAAACATTTTTTTTCATTCCTTTCATTCTACGGCGATATTTTTAAAATTATCAGAAAGCTACAATAATTTATTTTACTTTGAAATTTAAAACCATAGAGGTAAAGTATTGTATAACTCCATTCATAAATCTTCATCGAAAAATGCGATAGAATCGCCTGCTTCTTTATGTAAAATCAATGGATGTTTCATTCACAGCAGCTATATTGCAGACTCCAGAGCTAAATAATTTTGCATTACAGACCTTCCGCAATTCTTATATAACTCATCTTACAGCTTGATGCGTTTACATCCTCCATTGGTGAAAATCAGGATTCGTTGCAGAAATAATCAAAGTTTTATTATTATTTCAACTCAAAAATGTTATAATTGCGTTGTAGCAGTATATAGATGCACAGAAAAAAAATAAAGCGGTTTTAGGACGGATACAACACAAAATATAAATTAAAAAGAACTTTAAAAATCACAATTTTGACACAAGATGGATGGATCTATAATTATTGTTGTATCCGTTCTAAAACCGCTTTGTTTTTGCTTAATTTCTGTGCATCTCTATTCTGAAACAGCGCAATTACAATATATTTGAATTTAAATGGTTAATGCCATCCATTTTGTTGTTGTTGATAACCAGACCGTCCGACCTACCGGAAAGGTGTAAGGTAACTGTTTGGATGGCCGGTAGGAGAAACCCAATTTAGACTGGAACCCAGTGGGGGAGGCTTCCACTGGGACCGTACCCTCCTTCCCCTAAAACCAACTTCTCGGAGGGACTTACGGACTCACATGTTTAACGTGATCGAACTCCGCGTAAACAGGGCGGCAGTTTTGGCAGCGTAGGGGATCGAACCCGGGTCTACCGAGAGCAACTCCCGCGCGCTAACCACTGGGCTACTGCGCCCTGCCATCCATTCTGACACAATATGAATAGCAGAGCGCGATGACAGGGCGTACTGATTATATAATACAAGAAACTTAAAATTCAGAATTTGTAGTATTAACATTTGGAGCTATTATTTTGTAATTTTACAATAAGTCTAACAAAAAGAAAATAGATGAGTTCTACCATGCCTATTTTTGTTACTGTAAAAGTAGTAAATTTATTACATTATATAAGGAAAGTCATGTGTTGCCCACATCAGATTTTTTTTTGCTGTAAAAGAAGGAAATTCATTGCATTATGTAAAACAGCCATGTTCTGTCTCTGTCAGATTTTTAAGTATAGAGAGAAAACAAAATAACTAGTTCTTGTGCACAACATTTTACCAAGGAATAAGCAAACACACTGAGCTGAAACATTTGTGACATTTTAAATATTACAGATTCCCCAACCATTAAAAATCCCAAGTTATAATACTAAAGTATTGTACTTTTAACCACTATACTTCAAGAACTAAGAGCTGTATCCAAAATATATACTTACAGGACTACTAAAGTATTACAAATTATGGATTATAGCTCTTACTTTTAATGTCTGAGATACAAGCATTACAAACTCAAAAACGGGAAAAAATTCCTCTATTAGTCAAAACGATTATTCGAAATCATAAAAACTTTTTAGAAAAAAAAATTGAACTGGAAAATGCATTTCCTAATACACATTTCTGTTGATTACTATTTATATCCGTATATTATAATTTCGAATATATTTTCACTGAAAGAATGAATAATGAAAAATAAACCCTCTCGGAAAGATACTTTTTAAGTTTATTCAAGAAAAATTAATTCAAATTATTGAAATATTATAATTATTTTATATAACCTTAAATTTAACCATAGTTCTGACAAAACAAGAAAACGTATTTGCATTTTTATCTATTAGGTTGGGAGATATACGAGTCGAATACATTTTTCGTGGTGCTCCGATTTCAAGTCACAAATACCCCCAAGCATATTCACATAAAAAATGAAAAACTCATAGAAAAATGAAAGATTGAATAATTATGTGAATGAAACTTTGGATTTTTACTTGCGTAAATCATTGATATTTTGAACAAAATCAGAAACAGCGTATCACATGGCTACAATTTTACCTATTTCGCGAGGGAAGGAATCTATACAAGAAAAGTAAAAAATATAAAATTGAATTAAAATGCTAAATTATTCATAGGGTTTCAACATAGTGGTCCTCATTTCCGAGTTTCGAAAATTGGTTTAAGTTGCATATTTCTAATATGCAAATTTCAAATTTCTAATGTTACTAAAATCAAATGCGAAATTATTTAATATAATTTTTTTCGGTGGGTGGCATTTTCATAATAATAAGGGGTCTCAATTTTTATTTGACCCATGAATAAAAAGTTCAATTAAAAAAAGTTGCGCTTTATAAAAACTAGCCAAATAAAACAAGAAATATCAATCATGCATAAAGCATTTTTTATGAAACACTTTCCAACTTCAATGCAATTTTATATAAACATCTCTAAAATGCGATACATCCCTCGGTAATATTTTGAAAATTATCACAATACTACATTAATTTATTATCTTTGAAAATTTCATCGAAGAAAATGAACTCCATTCAAATGACGGCATTGAAATATAAATTGCCTGATTTAAACATCTCTAAAATGCGATACATTCCTCGGTAATGTCATGTGGCCATTCTGTGCGCCATGACCTTTTTGTGTTTTCCGAGAGAAAAACTCTCTTTTCTCGCTTGTGCCTGTGTTGAAAGTTCGCTAGGCCTTGTTCGGATTGCCGTTTGTGGGGAAACGGAGTTTTGTTCGGAACCGTTGGTTTGGAGGAGGAATTCTGTCTCTGTCGGAGAGTGACGTCGCGTCGCGTGATGTGGCTCTGTTGCTGGGCGCTCGCTTTCCTGCCAATCAGGAAGCGGCTTTTTAGAGAAGTGAGAATTTTTCGCCTTTTGCTCGCTCTTCTGGCCTGGACACCGATGTTGTGAGGATGCATTGAAATTTTGTCTTAAAAACTTTAAGACAAAGCCTTGGCCGAAATGGCTAAAATTCGATGGCCGTACCGTTGTTTCTGTTAAGAAACCATTTGAAGATTCTGGACGAAGAAGCGGAGGATCCTGATGAACTGCACTTTTCTTTTTTTACAAATTCTAAATTTTATTTTTTTATTTTAGGAAATTCTGGTTGTTCCTCTTTTTGAGCTGGCCTTGTTCTCGTGGCAGATATTTTGTTGATGGATGTTTTTGTGCCTTTCTGGACGGAGTGATTGGAACATTTATCGGTTATGATGAACTTTCCTGGTTTCCTCTTGTGAAGCCCTTTTTGAACTTTTGGATTTATTAGAGAAATTCCTTTAAGTGCACCTCCCGGTATAAGGTAACATGGTGAAATAATTCTGGAACTAGGAGTTCCATGGCAGTCTAAAGTAAAGAATTCAAAACAGGCACAGTTATTGTTTAAGTAAATAACGATAATATCTAATTTGAATTGAGTTGTATGTTTAATAATATTCTATGATGAGCATATATTTAATTTGTTAATTATGATATTGAGAAAAAATGCTCTTAATGAAAAGATGAAATACTTAATGAATATTGAAGTGAAAGTAATGCTAAATAATTTGAATAAATATATTTTGTTTAATTGATAAATTTGTATTCAATCTAGTATCCCTTCATATTTCTTTCTCACTGTTTACCATCTAGAATTCAATTCTTCTAGACTGGCAAGGTTTTGCATAAATGATAATACCTGGGTTGTTAATATTAATACTAACCACTATAACTACTTTGTTGTTTTTTTCTGTGATTTTTACGATCACTTTGGTTTTGTGTGTAGCGGAATCTGCTCCCACAAGTTGGCTCTGAAACCGCTACCACAGTAATATTTTTAAAATTATCACAATACTACATTAATTTATTATAGTTGAAAACTTCATCGATGAAATTGCACTTCATTCAAATGAAATATAAATTGCTTGGTTTAAACATCTCTAAAATGCGATACATTCCTCGATAATATTTTTAAAATTATCATACTACTACAATACTTTATTATATTTGAAAACTTCATCGAAAAGAAATGAACTTTATTCAAATGACGTCATCGAAATATAAATTGCCTCTATATAGTAGCAGCATTTCATTTATAAACATTTTTCCAATCGTTCCATTCATCACAATACTATAATAATTTAATTTTATTTAAAAACTTCAAAAATTATCTACCATATTTATTTTAAAATGTGAAACCTCTCTCATATATAAAATAATTAAAGTCTTGGAAAGATATTTATTATACAATATATCTCTTTTTTCTTGCTGAAGGATATAACAAGAGTCAGAATTTGATTGAATTTGTTTTTCTCCCTATATTAAATAATTTTTATTTAAAAACTACCTAACACATTTTACTGAATTTTTTTTATATATTTTATGGGATAATTTGAATATTTTCTAAAATTTTCGAAGCAATTTACGAATTTTAAATTCGCTTTAAAAATGTTTGAATAATTAAGTCCCATAGGGTTCAATGTATTTTATTTTTTCAACCCGGGTTCAATTCCAAACAAATTGGGTGGTATTATTCATTTATATTCCCATAGGTCCCACAGACCGTTTGAACAACATGCTAAAATTTCACTTTGATAAAGTCATATTTGCGGAAGTTATAGTGCTAACGGGCAGTCAGACAGACAGATTGAAACAAGCCATAAACACTTTTCAACTATGTTGTAAAGTGTTAAAAACGGTACTGTTATACGTAACATTCATGAATATATTTACAATAGAAGTAACATAAGAAAAACTAAAAGTGGAAAACTGGAATTTTGTTTTCCCTCGACTCTGACTTGTGCTGGAGGGGCTGATTGCAAATTGAAACCACATTTTTGCATAAGACATGTCTACCCAAAATAATTTGAATCTGACTCCGTATTTGTAAAGGAAAATTTCTGATAATAAACAATATTTAAGAATATTGCAGATAATAACAATTGATTCTTTCTTTAGACTACTTACTGCGCAACCAACTTTTTCAAGTCGAACTTTTTTTTTGCTCACAGAACTTTATAAAAATGTAGACCCCCTTATTTTTAAGTAAATGCCGCCTAATTGTAAAATATATGAAAGAAATTCACATTCAATTTTAAGAAAATTTCAAGTTGGTGTTTCAAATTTTAAGTGTCTTAAACTAATATCTGTAGCTCGGAAAGCGAGTTAAGCAATGCTGAAGGAGCCTGGATAATCCAATTCCTTATAAAACAAGAAAGATCAATCATGCTTAAAGCATTGATTAAGAAACACTTTCCAAATTCAATGTAATTTCATTTAAACATGTCAAAAATGCAATACATTCCTCGGTAATATTTTAAAACTTCTCACAATACTACATTGATTTATTATAGTTGAAAACTTAAACATTCATCCAAAAAAATGAACTTCATTCAAATGACGGCATTGAAATATAAATTGCCTGGTTTAAACATCTCTAAAATGTGATATATTACTCGGTAACAATTTTAGAATTATCATAATACCACGATAATTTATTATATTTAAAAACTTCATCGAAGACAACTGAAATTCATTCAAATGACGTCATAGAAAAAATAACACGCCTGGCTCTCTCTAAAAAAGCAGCATTTCATTCATAAATAATTTCCCATTCATGTCATTCATCACAATACTATAATAATTTATTTTATTTAAAAATTAAGACCATGGAGCTATAAGTAATTTAACTCTATGCTTAAAACTTCATCGCAAAAAATCGTCCTTCTCTCGGTAAAGTCAATGAATATTTCTTTCGTATCAGCTATACAGACTCCATGAGCTAAATTCTTTTGCATTAAAAAATACAGCAATTCCTATACAACTCATCCTACATATTTTGCTGTTTACATTTCACATAAGTGAAAAATAGGCTTCGTTAGAGAAATAATCAAAGTTGGATGCTCTTTTAAACTCAAATATATTGTCATTGCGTTGTTTCAGTATGTAGATGCACAGAATTTAAGCGAAAATAAAGAGGTTTTACGACGAATACAACACTCAATATGAATTAAAAAGAACTTTAAAAATGACGATTTTGAGACAAGATGGATGCCGTATTATATTTTGAAGTTGATCACGTGATCGTTTCATATCATGGTCACGTGATCGCTTCATGTAAGAGGTGTAATTATTATTTTATTTTTATTTAAAAAACTACTGAATATATGTCGCTGAATTTTTTTTTTATATATTTTATGGAACAATTTGAATATTACCTAAATTTTTCGAAGCAATTTGTGAATTTTAAATCCGCTTAAAAAATGTTTGAAAAATTTGGTCCCATTGGGTTCAATGTATTTCATTTTTTCAACCCGGGTTCAATCCAAAACTAATTGGGTGATATTATTTATTTATATTCCCATAGGTCCTACAGACCGTCTGAACAACATACTAAAATTTCATTTTGAGTCTTTACTAAAAAGTCATTTTTACGGCAGTTATCGTGCTAACGGACATACATACAGACAGACAGACAGACAGACAGAATGAACAAAGTCATAAACAATTTTCAACTTTGTTGTAAAGTGTTAATAAAAAACCTTCAATTTTAAAATATAAGAATTATTTTATTGTATATTGAATGCAGTACCTCTATGATTCCGGCAATGGGTGATCATAATGCTGACTTCGATTTCCGCACCATTTCATTGCTGTTCATTGATAATTCTGTCAGTGTGAAACGCTTCCTCATATATCACGTTTAATGAATCATGCCGCAAAGATCCACTCTACTTAATTCACTTGATGTAGATGAATGGAAACATTACAGTCAATGCCGAAGAATCTATGGTCTAATTTAAAATGATGTATGTAACAATTGCGTCTGACGTGTGCAAACATAGATATTTATGCACACATGCATTTTAGACTTAAAGTGTAGGCAGGGGTTTCTCTGGTCTTCAGAGAAATATTTAATATAATAGTTTTTATAATAATGTATAAGCCATCATATGTAACATAAGTTATTAGTAATTTAAAATATGTGCACATTTATAATCCTCTTTTATTTTCAAATTTTTGGAGAGCTGCTAGTTTCCGCCTCGCCAAGTCGTCATATCCGTCGCTGGAAAGTATGCTTTATAATTGACACGACAAACTCCGATTTCCAAGAGTCTGTAGCTCAACCCCTAAGAAAGCTACATACTTATTTTATATACATTCATCTCAATGCTGAGAAAACAAAACCAATAAAATGACAATTTACGTGGTAGAACCTGAATAAAGAATGGCACTTCTTAAAATTGTCTTTTTGGCTATTTTGTTTTCAGTGTTGCCGCACCTACAGCCTAAACAACTGAACTGATTTCAATCAGTGATGACTCATTTTGTGTTTCCAGATGAGAAGTACACATTTTAAATTAAAAAAAATCATTTTATTTAGAGTTTGATAAACTGAAAAAATCCAAATAAATTATGTTCTGTGGTAAAGTACAATTTGTAATTCCTGCTGTATTATTCCACAACCCAGACTCGGTCTATTGCCTTTAGGCTTAGAGTAACTAGTTGTGCAGCTGGATTGCTATACCATTATCACATAATCGTATTGTGTTAATAACGACTTCTATAAAAGAATTGAAATCCATCAAAAAATACCATTTCAGGGGGGAAAATATCTCCCAAGTACAAGAAGCAAAAACCTATTTCTAAAAAAGTTTTGAAATCTCAAAATTGTTTGCATCAAGTCCTCGCAGGACCACAAATGTACTTTCAGGTCTACAGTATCCTATTGAGGGAACACTACTTCAAATCAGGATACCATATCGTTGCAAACGCGTAATTTCACCTTTCTTCAGGACATTACCCTCCTCCCCCCTCATACATTCGTCTCTCTCTCGAAGAGAGGTAGAAAACACTCCACCGGTGTTTCTAGAGCTCCTCTACTACAGGCTGACTTATCAAACATATTGAAGCCCATAGGGTTCCATACTACAATGACAGAAATTATAAAATAATTGTTTAAAATAAATACTTTATATAAAAAAGGATGTTTCAATTAGAATATTGTAGAACTTAACTCGCACAAGTATGCTCCAGTACCGGGTATCCAATTATTTATTAGCCATTGTTTTCTTCTTTCTTTGTTTCTAGGAAAGCGAAATAGTCTAAAACTTTTTCTAAAATGATTAGAGCAGTTCGGTGAAGAACAACCACCTATAATTACTTCAATTATACTTCCTAAAGTGAAAATACGAATAGAGCTAATGCTAATGGATTGCGCATCCAGCAATGGTGGGCTTCAATATGCTTTCCATGACAATTGGATGACATGTTGTAGGGTATAAAGAATTTCAACATTCAAGAAGGAATGCCATATTTTGCGATTTATCGCCAATTTGCTGACATTTTGGCGATTTCTTGAATATTCGAGAAACATCTCAAAATAACTAATAGTCTGGGAAATATTAGATAATTCTACACATTTCTATAGAGAGAGCTTATAAAAAGCGTTATTCAGATGACAAGATACTAGATACAGTGAACTGTGACATTTGTTAATGTTTTGAGAATAGTAGCAGCTGTTTTGAGAAATTATTTCCGTCAGTATTTTGAGAATAATATCTCTTATTCTGTGAAATTAGTGGACCATTTAAGATATGTTTGATTGTATATTGTTCCTGTTTACTTTTTGCTTGTGAATAAATGTGTTTAGTAATCCAGAAATTTGGACTCTTTTGTATCCTGCAATTCACACCCACAATTCCAGAGGATACATTCGTAATAATATACCTAAAAGTACAACTTCGATACTGCGGTTATTGGCGCAAACCATTTTCAGATTTCATAACTTTTTTGTAGATAGGTTTATGTTTCAGGTACTTGCTGTTTATTAATTTAAAGTGATCCCTTTTTTAATTTCACATACTTCAGGCAAAAGAAACATTTTTTGGCCGATTTAATTCTGTAGTTAATTTTTGGCTATCAACAAGCTTTGGTCATTGATAGTAGCTCCAAGGTATTTGAATTCACTAAAACTTTCAAATATATGACCATTTATGCAAAAAATGGCCATTCGGTTTCCTTAAAGAAGAATATATTTTCGCAGAAGTTTTGTCATAACACTTTAAAAAGATCGATAACTTATCATTGAAAAATCTTTGAATGGAATCCATACTAACATTAAACGACTTTTCATTAGTTTTTATAAAGCCATTTTTTACATGTATCATGATGAGAAAAAAACTAAAACCAACATATCAATATTATGTTCAACGAAATGTATCAGCCATCTATAACGTTATTTAAAAACGAAAACATCGGTGTTCTGGTATTAGTTCAATCAGAGTTTTGTATTTAAAATCCCGAGCATGATCAGGTATTTCTTGTAAGTTTCAAATGAAACAGAACACCAAATCAAGTAAATAAATAACATAAATATTCATAGAAAAATAGAAACTTGAATTTATAATCAAATTAATTATACTTAAGTGTAAAGTATTTTAATGGCATAAATCGTTAAAATTTTGAGCAAAGTCAAAAACAGATTTTTGCACTACAATTTATTCCTTTAAGGTATGAGAAAAATTTGTATAAGGTAACACAAAAATGGAAAGCTTAAATTTGAATTATAATGCATTACTATATCATTCACCATAAATATTTATAAAAATCTTGCATTTTATAAGACAAGATATGTTAAAACATCTCTTTTAGCAAAGGTGTATCATCATAAAACTATCAAAACGTGCTTGGAATGTCGACTTCGATTTCTGGATTATTCCAGTGGTGTTTATTGATAGCTCTGTCACTTTTATACCCTCACTCATAAATCATGTTTAATGAATCAAAGCGCAAAGATCCACTCTGCTTAATCCACTTGATGTAGACGAATGGAAACATTAGAGTCAATGCCGAAGAGTTTATAGATCTGTAATTTAATATGATGTATGTGACGACGCCATTTGACGTGTACAAACATAGATATTTATGTATAGATACATTTTAGACTTGAAGGACAGACAAGGGAGACTGTAGTAATAAATGAAATTTTAATGCCATTATTTTAATAAGTATTTCCAAATTAGTAACTAGCTGTGGTACCCACAACTAGTGGTCACTATTTTTTGAGGTAACTTTTCTTTATTTTTGTGATTACTAATAATGGAGATCACTTCACTAGCAATCATGAAAAAAACATTAAAATAAGAATACGCACAAAGTTCACTGAGGTCAATTTCCTCTAAATAATACCCTATTACGCAGACGATACGAAGGATAATAGGTAGACAAGGATAATAGAAGGACATAGATGTTCTAAGAAAGCGTAATGTGTACGAGCTACGCACATTTACTAGTATTTAAAATTATGAAGAAATTGTCTTATTGACTTACTAAAAACATCGTTGGAAAAAAACATTTTTCTGTCTTTCCGATGGTGTACTCACATGATGGATACTCTGCGAAAATATTTTCGATCGCTAAAGAACCAATACGTGAAAATCGTTCAAAATCGTGTTAAAACATGAAATTGAAAAACGAATTCGAATTTTAAAAAAAATCTTGTGTATTTTCTTGTGTAACATGGTGTATTTTCCCTTATTTCTGACCTTATATGTATTATAAATCCAAAAACATAAACATTCTATCAATTTGAGAATATATTTACGAATATTCAAAGTTTTATTATTATGCGTCAATAAAAGAGATATTCGAAATAAAAAAGGACTAGTGAAACTAGTTGGAAAACTTTCGAAATAAATATTAAAGTGTAAAATAATTTAGGCAAGCAAGTTTAAGAATGTTTAAATTGGAAGGTTATGTCTTCTTATGGGATTTAAGATATTTATTATGCTGGCTGGGAAAACCTAAAAAGAAAACACATCTGATCTGATCATAAGCTCTTAAGATTAAAATCTGCAAGCATTTAGCTACGATGACCCAGTGTACATTCTCCTAAAGGACTCATTATAGAGGGTATTTTGACCATAAATGTCAATAACAAAATGACGTATTGTTATATATACGATACCGTACAAGAGTTTTTACTGATGGATCCCAAATAAGCGAAACAGTTGGGGCGGGTATTTATTGTGAATTTTTTCTCAATATGCACCTGTAGGAAAATATATGTCAAATTTTGACGCTGAAATCTATGCTATTCATTTTGCAATTAAAAATTTGATATTCAGAGTTAATCATAACTGGTATTCTAAGGTTGTAATATGTGTGGACTCCAGTGCAGCTATCAAGGTCGTCTCGGCAAACCATCACTCTGAAATAATTCAAATCAAGAAACAATAACTCAAACCGACAATAACTCAAATAAAGAAAGATATAAAATACTTGAGAAGTAGAGATAAATAGATTATTTTTCAATGGACACCTTCCCATGTGGAAATCAATGGAAACGAAGCAGCTGATCTGCTTGCCAAGAAGGGGAATAATGTAAACATTAATCAAATACTTGTCCCACCTGAATCCTTTAAAAAGTTTGGACATAGAGACATGATAATCACTTATAAAGATAACCCTATGACTAAATTCAGGGGTAAAAAATGGCTTGATATCCAAGTTAATTGGAAATTTTCAACTCTAGACCACACGTAAAGAAGCCGTTGCTATATTGAGATTGAAAACCAGACATGATTGTTTAACAGAGCACCTAAATAGGATATGTGTACTCCCTACGAACATTTGCCCAATATGTAATGTTGGTAGAATGAACTCAGACCATCTTCTTGGGTGATCAGGACTGAATAGGGATGTCCAGCGCCAGGGAGATGTTATTAAACTTTATTGGGATGCTAGGAATCTCTTATGGAATGATAAAGAATGTCTGCCACCTCTTCGCCGTGTACTTCCTTTGACACTTTTCTTTTGCATTGATGATGTCCTCTGTGTTCCCCTGTTTGCTGCTTTGTTTGTTCTTGTTATTTTTCTTTTGTATGTGATGAGATCTCTATTTGTATGGATTAGATTCCAATAAAGCCATATGTTACAACAACGATACTGTTTCTGACTGTACTCCTGCAGAAGGTAGAACTTCTTAATTGATTAAGTGCATTTAAGTTATATTCAAGAAAATCACAGCACACCTGATCCAATCGAAAGTGCTTGACCTTCGAATTAAAATACACGGTAATTGTAATCTTCTTGTGCTCAGCACTACTAAAAAGTTCCTGTAAAGGTCCCTAAAAAGTTCCTGTAAATGTTCCTGTACTCAAAGTTGACTGTAAATTGCAAGATTGAACACTATTCTTAATCAGGATCTTATTGAAAACGAATCTTTAAAAAGGAATTTCAAAGACTTCCTTTTGAAAGAGTCAGAACAGTAGAAATCAATAAGATGTACCGTAAAACGATTGAAATATTTTCTGTGCGTACACTTATGCAAAGTATATTCTGTTGATCTTTCACTCATTCAGAAAGTATCGTCTGTTAAGAAAAATTAAAAAATTGAAAACCATTTCGATAAATCTCATGAACTTGAATGAAAAAATGGCTTATGATTTAAATATAGTTGGTATATTGGTATATGAGCAAAATGTAAACTTCCATTCCCAAAATAATTTTATTTGATAAAAATATAAAACTGATTTAAGTCAACTCCGAATTGGAGACCTTCTGCTTCATAGTTGAAGTTTTATCAACCATTCCACAGAGACCATCATATCGATGATGCATTATATAAGAATACAATAATTCAGTTTTCAAGGGATTCCAGAGGGAAATTCTAAATTTGGCAGGAATTTAAAAATCTCAGGGTTTAGGGAGGGAAGGGTTATACATTTCGCTGATCTGAAAAGTATAAATTTTCAAGAAAAAAACAATTTTATAATTTATCCAATAGATTTTCGGATACTAATAGGCAAAAATTCAACGACTTGTGCTTTAAACATATAGATATTGGCGTAACAAATATATCCCGTTGAAACAAATAAATAAATAAGAAGTTTCTAAACAGTTTGAAAAAGATGACGATGACATAATGAACAAATGATTTAAAAAGTTTATAATATGTATACTGTAATTCTATTTTATCCCATTGAACGTAATCATCATTAATCGCAATCATTAAACACTGTGTCATAATATCACTAAACACAACCATTAAACACAATGCCATGATATTGTTATTCGCAATCATTATACACAATCTATATAAATAAAAATGAAAATCTGTCTGTCTGTCTGTCTGTCTGTCTGTCTGTCTGTCTGTCTGTCTGTCTGTCTGTTTGTCACACCATCACGGGAGAACGGCTGAACCGAATTTGATGAAATTTTGTGGGTAGCCCAGAAATAGCCCCACTTAAAATTATATCCGTGTTTTGAGTTTCTACGACCAGTGGTTCTCGAGATATTAGTAAAAAACGAAATTTTCGTTTGTCTCATCATCACGGAAAAACGGCTGAACCGAATTTAATGAAATTTGGTGAATAGCCTTGAAATATCCCCCCATAAATTTTGTCCAAGTTTCGAGTTTCTAAGACCTGGGGTTGTCGAGATATTAAAGAAAAACGGAACTTTTTCCTAGGAGTTCTACTCCCTAACTCCGTGGTTTATCCAAACGAAAAGCTTGAAAATCGTTTGAAAGTGAATTAAAATTTAATCTCTGAGTTTGATGGGAGATTTTTTGCGTTAATTAGTCACTTTCTGAAAACATGAATTGTTTGAAACATGATTTAAAGGGGAAATCTATCTCCATGGTTCATGGTTTATTTAAAACACGCTTTTACGGAACAATGAGAAGTATAGAGAAATCAAAATCGTTATTTAATTTCGCAGTTTATGTTATAAGACATGACATATTTAACATGTTATAAGATTCTATCTTATATCATGTTACTCAGAAACGCAATTAAATTAAATCTGTCTGTTAATTTTAATAATTATTTTTTCGATTTGAATAATAAATAAATGGATATAAAAATATATTTTAGAAAAGAACGATTTGATTTTTCTTATAGCATTTTTGACTGGATAATATCAATTACGGTCATCAGGTTTAAAAATTATTATTATTTATATTTTCGGGGATTATTGATTCAAGGATTATTGATATTTTCAAGTTATTATGCAATTATTTTATTATGACAAAAATTGTTTAAACTCATATATTGTATGTTGTACGAATCTTCTACAAATACACGTGTATATCTTTTAATCTACGAGAATATAAGTAGTACAGGTATATTGACATATGTTTTGATATATATTGGCATATATTGGAATCAATTACGACCTTCTGGTATAAAGAGTACGGATATTATTGATGTTTTCAATTTATTACGTCATCTCTTTTATTTTGGCAAATATTTTTGAGACGCATATTGTAATACGGGTAATCTTCTACTAACACATTGGCATATTTTCTGATCTGCGACAATATAATTAGTACGGGGTTGCATATATTCATTCAATTCCTATTTTTTCTTCTGTAAATTTGCTTACAAAAAGGGGCAGGATGTTTTATTCCTCAGATCTGATCGTGAAGATAATTTTGCATAGTGAGAACATATATTCTTAAACTTCTCTTTAGGAGCAATAAATTTAATATTTTAACAGAATTTGCACATGATTGCGAACTTTAAGTTTCTTTAAATTATACACTCCGTACGAATAACGGGTGTACTGTTAGTGGTTAATAAATTTTAACATTTTAGGAGGATATATCATGTTGCTCGGCATCGCAATTAAATTAAATGTGTTTGTTAATGTTTTTATTATTTTTTTTCGATTTAAATAATAAATAAATGGATAAATGGATATAAAAGTATATCTTATGAATGGACGGTTTGATTTTTTCTTTTAATTATATTAATTGCTGTCTGCGTACATCAATTGCATTTATTTTGGCAAAGAGTTTTCAAGCTTATATCGTATTTAGCTACTAAACTCATATATTGTGTTTAGCCAATAAATTCATATAGCCGATTGTTGAAACAGAAAAAGAGTAGAGCGGGTATATCTTCTAATACAATTGTAGTGTTTTCATTTAGTATATTGAAACGGGATAAGAATGTTTCATTCAGATCTGCAAATTCAAAGCTACGAATTTGGAGGGATATCGCTAATTTGACAACTTTTCTTAAACTTTGCCAAATTGACGGAAATGTTGCCAAATTGATATAAACGACACACAAACAGCTGCCATAAACCTTCGGGTTGGTCGTGTGGCTTTGGTCTTCTACATATCAATGAATTTTTTTTTTTTTTTGTTAGAAGAGAGTACTGAAATGATGTTTGGTTAGCATTTCTCTGTCAGACCAACCATCCTACTTAGTAATACATTTAGCGAATTTTTAAAATGTCACCAAATTGATAAAAATGTTTTCAAATCTATAAAAATATCTTGAAATTGATAAAATTGCGCTACATAAATGATATTAATTGTTTTTTGTTAGGGGATAGTATTGTGATGATATTTCGTCAATTTGTCGCAAAGTGGAACTGTCAGTTCTACAGTCCCACTTGGCGATAAATTTGGCGTTTTTTTTTAAAATGTCGCTAATTTGACGAAACTGTCGCCAAATGTTCCATAGAAATATAACTATTTAGACGATATTTTTTCTACCAATTTATTTGAAGCAAATGATATCATCTCGCTTAGCAACGGATTTAAATCCAATGTGTTTATGCGACAGACGATTTTTATTAAATCCTTTCCGATTTGAATAATGAAGATATGTATATAAAATAAATTTCATTGCCATTTCATTTTGGACTGGATAATATCAATTATACTCTTCAGGTTTAAACATTATTATTATTGATATTTTCCGGAATTATTGATTCAGGGATTATTGATATTTTTAAGTTATTACGCCATTGTTTTATTGCGGCAAAAATTGCTGACACACGCATATTGTACGTTGTACGAGTAATCTTCTAGGAATGCACGGGTATATCTTCTAACCTACGAGAATATAAGTAGTACAGGTATATTGGCATATATTTTGACATATATTGGCATATATATTGGAATCAAGTACAGTCTTCTGGTATGAAGATTAAGGGGATTAATTATATATTCAATTTATTACGTCGTCTGTTGTATTTTACCAAAAAACATTTGTGACTCATATTGCAAAACGGGTAATCTTCTACTAATAATCGGACATTATAAGTAGTACGTGTATATCTTCCCATATAATTTTACCACTTTAATTTTGACATATATTGGAATAAATGACTGTCTTCAGATTTAAAGATTGCGGGTTTATTGGTATTTTCAATTTATACATGTAATCTACTAATACAGGTTATATTTTCTAATATTCGCGTATATAATTAGTACGGGTCCCATACAATTTTAACGCTTTTATTTTGCATATATTGATTCAATTCCATATTTTTTTTTATATTTGCTTACATAAGGGGTCCAAGATGTTTTATTCTTCAGATATGTCCATGAAGATAATTTTATATAGCGAGAACAGAGATTCTTAAACTTCTTTTTAGGAGCATTTTATTAAATATTTTAACAGAATATTTTGATTAAACATGTCATTTAGTATACTATAAGAATTTGGGCATGATTATGAATTTCAAGTTTCTTTATATTATATACTCCGTACGAAGAACGGGTATGCTGCTAGTCTATATAAATAAAATTGAAAATCTGTCTGTCTGTCTGTCTGTTTGTCCCATCATCACGGGAGAACGGCTGAACCGAATTTGATGAAATTTTGTGTGTAGCCTAGAAATAGCCCCACTTAAAATTTAGTCCATGATTGGAGTTTCTACAATCAGTGGTTCTCGAGATATTAGTGAAAAACGAATATTTCGTTTGTCTCATCATCACGAGAGAACGGCTGAATCGAATTTAATGAAATTTTGTGAATAGCCTTAAAATAGCCCTCCATAAATTTTGCCCAAGTTTCGAGTTTCTAATACCAGGGGTTGTCGAGATATTAATGAAAAACGGAACTTTTTCTTAGGAGATCTACTCTCCAACTCCGTGGTTTATCCAAACGGAAAGGATGAAAATCGTTTGTTTAAAACGTCAACGTGAATTAAAACTTCATTTTTGAGCTTAGTGCAGGATTTTTGCATTAATTAGTCACTATCTGAAAGTATGAATTGTTTGAACCAATAATTTAAATGGAAAATCTAACTCCATGGTCAAGCATTTACTAAACAATGGAAAGTATAAAGAAATCAAAATGGTTATTATTTTTGCATTTTATGGGGAAGAGATCAAAATGGTTATTTAATTTCGCAGTTTATGAGGAAGATTCTTTATTATATTATGTTGCTCAGCAACGCAATTAAATTAAATGTGTTTCTTAATATTTGTTATTATTTTTTCTATTTGAATAATAAATAAATAGATGTAAAAATATATTTTGTAAATGAACGGTTTGATTTTTCTTTTAATTATATTAATTACAAACTGCGTACATTACTTTCATTTGACAAAGAGTTTTTAAGCTTTTATATTGTGTTTAGCTAATAAACTCATATTGTGTTTACCAATAAATTCATTTATCCGATTTTGAAACAGAAAAAGAATAGAAAGGGTATATCTTCTAATACAATTTTAGTGTTTACATTTAGTATATACAAACGCGATCAGGATGTTTTATTCTTCAGATCTGCAATTTCAGAGCTACGAATTTGGCGGAATATCGCTAACTTGGCAACTTTTCTTAAACTTTGCGAAATTGACGGAAATATCGCCAAATTGCTAAAAACGACGCAAATCAATGAAATTAAATTAGTTTTTTTAGAAGACAGTACTGAAATGATGTTTCGGTAGCATTTGTGGGTCAGTCTATACATCCTACTTAGTAACACATTTATCGAATTTTTAAAATATCACCAAATTTATAAAAATGTTTGTAAATCTATAAAAATGTCATGAAATTGATAAAATTGCACTTAATAAATGAAATTAATTGTGTTTTGTTAGGGGATAATATTATGATGATGTTTCGTCAATTTGTCGCAAAATGGGACTATCAGTTTTACAGTCCCACTTGGCGATAAATTTAGCGATTTTTTAAGTTATCGCTAAATTGAAGAAAATATCGCCAAACCTTTCATGGAGATAGCATTATTCAGACGATATGATTTCCATCAATTTATTTGAGGCAACTGATATCATGTCGTTTAGCAATGGATGTAAATCCAATGTGTTATGTGGCATACGATTTTAATTAAATCTTTTCCGATTTGAATAATAAAGATATATATATATAAAATAAATTTCATTGGCATTGCATTTTTGACTGGATAATATCGATTACGGTCTTCAGGTTACGCAATATTATTACTGATATTTTCGGGGATTATTGATTCAGAGATTATTGATATTTTCAAATTATTATACCATTGTTTTATTATGACAAAAATTGTTGAAACTCACATATTGTACGTTGTGCGAGTAATGTTCTATAAATGCACGTGTTATCTTCTAATGGCATATATTGGAATCAATTACGACCTTCTGGTATAAAGATTACGGGGATAATTGAAATTTTCAATTTATAATGTCATCTGTTTTATTTCGGCAATGATTTTTTAGACTCATATTGTAATAATGGTAATCTTCTACTAACATACAGGCATATTTTCTAATCTGCGACAATATAAGTAGTATGGGGATATATATATATATATATATATATATAGAACTATACAAATATGAAATATACGTAAAAATGTAATATAATACCACTCAGAAAAAGACGCAATGCAGCACTATATACTGAAGCAGGATATAACTAATTTAAACGATTTGAAAAAAGGAAAGGGGGAAAACCATATGAATTGCATAAAAATGGCTGAGAGGGATAGCGACCTCTCATTCCCGTTTTAAGTACTTTTCGTCTAGACAACGCCCACGGATACCAATGCAAATGCATTTCTGTCTTCTTTCTGTCTGCATTCTGAGGCCCCCTTTTCCGCATTTTGGAGCTTTCATTTTTGCACATGCTACGGGGATCTGTCATTGAATTGCATTGGTATCCGTAGGCGTTGTCTAGACGAAAAGTACTTAAAACGGGAATGAGAGGTCGCTATCCCTCTCAGCCATTTTTATGCAATTCATATGGTTTTCCCCCTTTCCTTTTTTCAAATCGTTTAAATTAGTTATATATATGTATATATTCCCATATAATTTAAGTGTTTTCATTCTGGCATATATTGGAATCAATTACGGGTTTATTGATATTTTCAATTTATACATGTAATCTACTAATACAGGTTATATATTCTAATATTCGCGTATATAAGTAGTACCGTTCCTATACAATTTTAATGCTTTCATTTTGCATATATTGATTCAATTCCTTTTTTTTGTAAATATGTTTTCGAAAGGGGCCAGGATGTTTTATTCTTCAGATCTGTCCGTGAAGATAATTTTGTATAGTGAGAACAGATATTCATAAACTTCTCTTTAGGAGCAATAAAACATTTAACATAATTTGCATAAATTTTAACATAATTTGCATATGATTCTGAATTATAAGTTTCATTATATATTATACTCCGTACGAAGAACGGGTATGCTGCTAGTACCATAATATGTTTAAACGCAATCATTAAAAGCAGTCATTAAACACAAGGTCATTATTAAACGCAGTCAAACACAAAGTCATGATTAAAAGCAGTCATTAAACATAAAGCCATGATTAAACACAATCATGATATTATCACATACCATTAAACGCAAGATACCATTAAATGCAATCATGATATCACCACAAAATATCATTAAAGGCAATCAAATATCATTACATTGTTTCATTGAACGCACTCATTATTTTACACTATATCATGATATTACATTATATCATTAAACGCAATCATGATTTTGCATTATATCATGATATTACACTATATCATTAAACGCGATCATGATATAGGTCAACGTAACATGATATAGGTGAACGCCAAAACACAATTACGTTATCCTCGTATTAAATGCATTTTATAGCATTTTCGTTATTAATAATTACAGAAAATATCTTATACTAGACTGAACTGCAGAAACAGCGGGGATGACGTTTTCAATTCTTAAACATCAACCGTTCCAAATTAGGATAGTCCATTGCTTCCTTGGAAACATATTAATTTGCATGATTCACGGATTGTAGAAATCCGGTGCATTCCTCATCACTTATATAGAATATATTTAAGACTTTTAAAAACACTGAATTCTAAAATGTTTTAGTAAAACACGTTTTAAATAACAAACTGCTTTCACATTTAGCAGCTATGATTACTGATTGCGCGTGCGACAGGCCCTCGGATGTATCACATGCTCAGACAATTATAAAACAAAAGTAGTCTTTTTCCAGGGTGTGTTCATCCCAGGGCATGACTGAATTAATTATTTTACTTCGCTCTGCTCATGTGACGACATGGGAATTAAGAACGCACGTATTTTGTCTCAAGTTCTCAAAATGGAGATTGTGAGAAACCCAGAAGAATGTTCGAACGTTTTTCAGAGTGCGGGTTTGCTCATAGCAGGTCATAGACCCCAGCCGACCAGGAAAGTCAAAATAAAGTCGTAAAGCCTGTCGTAGCCACCGGAAATATGCTTGGAAAAGGCAGACCAAAGCCATTTTGCCTGTCATCAGGGAGAGGGGATGTAGATCCCTGCAAGTACGAGGGGATGGTCTGAGCATCGTTGGATGTTGGGAAACATTCCAGAGTATTTATGTCAGAGGTGGTCTCATAATCACGGTGGAATGGGATGATAGGAGCATATATGCAAAAAGGACGCGCTCTAAAAGGAGACGTCCTACGGTTCCCACAGAGAACAATCTTACGAAGAGTAGCTCGTTCAGCGAGTTGGTACTATGAGAAACTCACATACCCATACCAGTCGAGTACTATTGTGAAATATCTTATGTGCAGCTGATGTGAATAAAGTATGTCTTTATTTACAACTCTGGTTCTACTTTGCCATGGATCATCGGCTACATCACTTTTAGCGCAAATTCACGATTCAAACACTCACGCGATTAGAGGAAGATGAATGACGAGTATAGCAGATTAATTAATTTCTAATACTGGTTCTTTACGGCAACGACGTGACGATGATGGTCAACGATCGTTTATATTTTACGACGAGAGAACATTTTGTACAACTATCGTACATAAAACAGTACAAAGATAATCTGTTGAACGATTTCAATAAATTAACTCGGGCGTCTCTATATCATATGTGCACAACACAATTAAAAATCCTTGTGCACGTTGTTTACGCCTGGATATTGCCACTTCAAAATTAACAAACTAGTTTAACTGCAATAATGGGTGTGTTTTTTCAACTCCCCTCAAAATATACTCTAGATCGTGACATCACGAATGACAAATCTTAATTCCCAATACGCTAATCTGATAAATATTTCATTCGTTTTCAGGCTGAGTGCCCAACCTTATATTAAAGAACCTTGGCGTTTTCCAGAGGTGTGTGGGTTGTTCGCACCAGGGGAGTGCTTTGCTTATCGCAGGCATGACTGGCTTTATTATTTTTATTTTGCTCTGCGAATATGACGACATTAGAATTATTTTTGCATTTTATTCTCGAGCTCGCAAGGAGGATCGAACCTGTTAACTCCGATTGTCATCTCACTCCACCAACATCGCTAAATTACCTAGGATATTACTGAATCATGTGGGCACAGCGCAATTTAAAATCTTTTCGCAAGTTGTTTACGCCTGGATATTGATACTTCAAAATTAGCAAACTATTTTTAATTGTAATAATGCGAAAACTTTTTGTGGTTTGACAACCCTTTTCAAAGTTTACTCTGGCTCGTGACATCACGAATGACAAAACTTAAGTCCCATTACGTCAAACTGGGAACTTTTTGATTGGTCGCCAGGCTGAGTGCCCGATCTTATACTAAAGTGTCTTGGTTCGCTCTTTACCTTGATAAAGTGTTGTTAAAATTATAGGTTTATTTTTCTGAAAGCAGCTGGGTTAGGCTTTCATCAATTGTTAGTCCAATATATATTCTCATTTTGGGTTTCAACCGTAAAGCGTAGAAGTTGTCCCAGACATGATGGAGAAGTTGTCTCAGACATGGCTGTGACATATTTTTAGCATGCAAGAGGAAGTGGATTTTAAAATCAAACATGCAAACTTCAGGAATTTTAAGATTTCGTTTTTATGTTTTAATCTTATTTTATGCAACCATTGAACCGTTGTTTTATGCATATGTATCGCTTTCCCAAAAGGAAAAAGTCGGTTTAAATCTCCATGGGATAGAATTTAATAATTTATTTTTACTTCTCTCTGTAAAGGATTTTTTCATTTTGATTATTTCATATACACATTTCTTAATGAGAACGCAGTGTTTAGTTTAGACAGGATTGGCAGAGTCATTCTCCCCCAATTGCACTTACCCTTCTCACTTTTGTGACATATTACGCCAATACTGTGCATGCATGGTTGGGTATGGAAAAAATAGAGAGCGGAAAGGATTTTAATTGAAAACGAGCGATTTGAAAATTGAGTGGTGATATCCGTATTATTTACTTAGCGGGCGATTATTTAGAATGCGGACGTTGTCGCATAATTCGTTCCAGCAAATTATAAGTAACATGCAACTGTGCAATTACTGATTTAAAAAATTCAATATAGTCTATGCGTGTTTTATTTTGTGTACTTGTAATCTATATAAATAAAAATGAAAATCTGTCTGTCTGTCTGTCTGTCTGTCTGTCTGTCTGTCTGTCTGTTTGTCACACCATCACGGGAGAACGGCTGAACCGAATTTGATGAAATTTTGTGGGTAGCCCAGAAATAGCCCCACTTAAAATTATATCCGTGTTTTGAGTTTCTACGACCAGTGGTTCTCGAGATATTAGTAAAAAACGAAATTTTCGTTTGTCTCATCATCACGGAAAAACGGCTGAACCGAATTTAATGAAATTTGGTGAATAGCCTTGAAATATCCCCCCATAACCTTTGTCCAAGTTTCGAGTTTCTAAGACATGGGGTTGTCGAGATATTAATGAAAAACGGAACTTTTCCTAGGAGTTCTACTCCCTAACTCCGTGGTTTATCCAAACGAAAAGCTTGAAAATCGTTTGAAAGTGAATTAAAATTTAATCTCTGAGTTTGATGGGAGATTTTTTGCGTTAATTAGTCACTTTCTGAAAACATGAATTGTTTGAAACATGATTTAAAGGGGAAATCTATCTCCATGGTTCATGGTTTATTTAAAACAAGCTTTTACGGAACAATGAGAAGTATAGAGAAATCAAAATCGTTATTTAATTTCGCAGTTTATGTTATAAGACATGACATATTTAACATGTTATAAGATTCTATCTTATATCATGTTACCCAGAAACGCAATTAAATTAAATCTGTCTGTTAATTTTAATAATTAATTTTTCGATTTGAATAATAAATAAATGGATATAAAAATATATTTTTGAAAAGAACGATTTGATTTTTCTTATAGCATTTTTGACTGGATAATATCAATTACGGTCTTCAGGTTTAAAAATTATTATTATTTATATTTTCGGGGATTATTGATTCAAGGATTATTGATATTTTCAAGTTATTATGCAATTATTTTATTATGACAAAAATTGTTTAAACTCATATAGTGTATGTTGTACGAATCTTCTACAAATACACGTGTATATCTTTTAATCTACGAGAATATAAGTAGTACAGGTATATTGACATATGTTTTGATATATATTGGCATATATTGGAATCAATTATGACCTTCTGGTATAAAGAGTACGGATATTATTGATGTTTTCAATTTATTACGTCATCTCTTTTATTTTGGCAAATATTTTTGAGACGCATATTGTAATACGGGTAATCTTCTACTAACACATTGGCATATTTTCTGATCTGCGACAATATAATTAGTACGGGGTTGCATATATTCATTCAATTCCTATTTTTTCTTCTGTAAATTTGCTTACAAAAGGGGGCAGGATGTTTTATTCTTCAGATCTGATCGTGAAGATAATTTTGCGTAGTGAGAACATATATTCTTAAACTTCTCTTTAGGAGCAATAAATTTAATATTTTAACAGAATTTGCACATGATTGCGAACTATAAGTTTTTTTAAATTATACACTCCGTACGAATAACGGATTAAATTAAATGTGTTTGTTAATGTTTTTATTATTTTTTTTCGATTTAAATAATAAATAAATGGATAAATGGATATAAAAGTATATCTTATGAATGGACGGTTTGATTTTTCTTTTAATTATATTAATTGCTGACTGCGTACATCAATTTCATTTATTTTGGCAAAGAGTTTTCAAGCTTATATCGTATTTAGCTACTAAACTCATATATTGTGTTTAGCCAATAAATTCATATAGCCGATTGTTGAAACAGAAAAAGAGTAGAGCGGGTATATCTTCTAATACAATTGTAGTGTTTTCATTTAGTATATTGAAACGGGATAAGAATGTTTCATTCAGATCTGCAAATTCAAAGCTACGAATTTGGAGGGATATCGCTAATTTGACAACTTTTCTTAAACTTTGGCAAATTGACGGAAATGTCGCCAAATTGATATAAACGACACACAAACAGCTGCCATAAACCTTCGGGTTGGTCGTGTGGCTTGTGTCTTCTACATATCAATGAATTTTTTTTTTTTTTGTTAGAAGAGAGCACTGAAATGTTGTTTGGTTAGCATTTACCTGTCAGACCAACCATCCTACTTAGTAATACATTTAGGGAATTTTTAAAATGTCACCACATTGATAAAAATGTTTTCAAATCTATAAAGATATCTTGAAATTGATAAAATGGCGCTACATAAATGATATTAATTGTTTTTTGTTAGGGGATAGTATTGTGATGATATTTCGTCAATTTGTCGCAAAGTGGAACTGTCAATTCTACATTCCCACTTGGCGATAAATTTGGCGATTTTTTAAAATGTCGCTAATTTGACGAAGCTGTCGCCAAATGTTCCATAGAAATATAACTATTTAGACGATATGTTTTCTACCAATTTATTTGAAGCAAATGATATCATGTCGCTTAGCAACGGATTTAAATCCAATGTGTTTATGCGGCAGACGATTTTTATTAAATCCTTTCCGATTTAAATAATGAAGATATGTATATAAAATAAATTTCATTGCCATTTCATTTTGGACTGGATAATATCAATTATACTCTTCAGGTTTAAACATTATTATTATTGATATTTTCCGGAATTATTGATTCAGTGATTATTGATATTTTTAAGTTATTACACCATTGTTTTATTGCGGCAAAAATTGCTGACATACGCATATTGTACGTTGTACGAGTAATCTTCTAGGAATGCACGGGTATATCTTCTAACCTTCGAGAATATAAGTAGTACAGGTATATTGGCATATATTTTGACATATATTGGCATATATATTGGAATCAAGTACAGTCTTCTGGTATGAAGATTAAGGGGATTAATTATATATTCAATTTATTACGTCGTCTGTTGTATTTTACCAAAAAACATTTGTGACTCATATTGCAAAACGGGTAATCTTCTACTAATAATCGGACATTATAAGTAGTACGTGTATATCTTCCCATATAATTTTAGCCCTTTAATTTTGACATATATTGGAATAAATGACTGTCTTCAGATTTAAAGATTACGGGTTTATTGGTATTTTCAATTTATACATGTAATCTACTAATACAGGTTATATTTTCTAATATTCGCGTATATAATTGATACGGGTCCCATACAATTTTATTTTACATATATTGATTCAATTCCATATTTTTTTTTTATATTTGCTTACATAAGGGGTCCAAGATGTTTTATTCTTCAGATATGTCCATGAAGATAATTTTATATAGCGAGAACAGAGATTCTTAAACTTCTTTTTAGGAGCATTATATTAAATATTTTAACAGAATATTTTGATTAAACATGTCATTTAGTATACTATAAGAATTTGCGCATGATTATGAATTTCAAGTTTCTTTATATTATATACTCCGTACGAAGAACGGGTATGCTGCTAGTCTATATAAATAAAAATGAAAATCTGTCTGTCTGTCTGTCTGTCTGTCTGTTTGTCACACCATCACGGGAGAACGGCTGAACCGAATTTGATGAAATTTTGTGGGTAGCCCAGAAATAGCCCCACTTAAAATTATATCCGTGTTTTGAGTTTCTACGACCAGTGGTTCTCGAGATATTAGTAAAAAACGAAATTTTCGTTTGTCTCATCATCACGGAAAAACGGCTGAACCGAATTTAATGAAATTTGGTGAATAGCCTTGAAATATCCCCCATAAATTTTGTCCAAGTTTCGAGTTTCTAAGACCTGGGGTTGTCGAGATATTAATGAAAAACGGAACTTTTTCCTAGGAGTTCTACTCCCTAACTCCGTGGTTTATCCAAACGAAAAGCTTGAAAATCGTTTGAAAGTGAATTAAAATTTAATCTCTGAGTTTGATGGGAGATTTTTTGCGTTAATTAGTCACTTTCTGAAAACATGAATTGTTTGAAACATGATTTAAAGGGGAAATCTATCTCCATCGTTCATGGTTTATTTAAAACAAGCTTTTACGGAACAATGAGAAGTATAGAGAAATCAAAATCGTTATTTAATTTCGCAGTTTATGTTATAAGACATGACATATTTAACATGTTATAAGATTCTATCTTATATCATGTTACTCAGAAACGCAATTAAATTAAATCTGTCTGTTAATTTCAATAATTATTTTTTCGATTTGAGTAATAAATAAATGGATATAAAAATATATTTTAGAAAAGAACGATTTGATTTTTCTTATAGCATTTTTGACTGGATAATATCAATTACGGTCTTCAGGTTAAAAAATTATTATTATTTATATTTTCGGGGATTATTGATTCAAGGATTATTGATATTTTCAAGTTATTATGCAATTATTTTATTATGACAAAAATTGTTTAAACTCATATATTGTATGTTGTACGAATCTTCTACAAATACACGTGTATATCTTTTAATCTACGAGAATATAAGTAGTACAGGTATATTGACATATGTTTTGATATATATTGGCATATATTGGAATCAATTACGACCTTCTGATATAAAGAGTACGGAAATTATTGATGTTTTCAATTTATTACGTCATCTCTTTTATTTTGGCAAATATTTTTGAGACGCATATTGTAATACGGGTAATCTTCTACTAACACATTGGCATATTTTCTGATCTGCGACAATATAATTAGTACGGGATTGCATATATTCATTCAATTCCTATTTTTTCTTCTGTAAATTTGCTTACAAAAGGGGGCAGGATGTTTTATTCTTCAGATCTGATCGTGAAGATAATTTTGCATAGTGAGAACATATATTCTTAAACTTCTCTTTAGGAGCAATAAATTTAATATTTTAACAGAATTTGCACATGATTGCGAACTTTAAGTTTCTTTAAATTATACACTCCGTACGAATAACGGGTGTGCTGTTAGTGGTTAATAAATTTTAACATTTTAGGAGGATATATCATGTTGCTCAGCATCGCAATTAAATAAAATGTGTTTGTTAATGTTTTTATTATTTTTTTTCGATTTAAATAATAAATAAATGGATAAATGGATATAAAAGTATATCTTATGAATGGACGTTTTGATTTTTCTTTTAATTATATTAATTGCTGACTGCGTACATCAATTTCATTTATTTTGGCAAAGAGTTTTCAAGCTTATATCGTATTTAGCTACTAAACTCATATATTGTGTTTAGCCAATAAATTCATATAGCCGATTGTTGAAACAGAAAAAGAGTAGAGCGGGTATATCTTCTAATACAATTGTAGTGTTTTCATTTAGTATATTGAAACGGGATAAGAATGTTTCATTCAGATCTGCAAATTCAAAGCTACGAATTTGGTGGCATATCGCTAATTTGACAACTTTTCTTAAACTTTGCCAAATTGACGGAAATGTCGCCAAATTGATATAAACGACACACAAACAGCTGCCATAAACCTTCGGGTTAGTCATGTGGCTTGGGTCTTCTACATATCAATGAAATTTTTTTTTGTTTTGTTAGAAGAGAGTACTGAAATGATGTTTGGTTAGCATTTATCTGTCAGACCAACCATCCTACTTAGTAATACATTTAGCGAATTTTTAAAATGTCACCAAATTGATAAAAATGTTTTCAAATCTATAAAAATATCTTGAAATTGATAAAATTGCGCTACATAAATGATATTAATTGTTTTTTGTTAGGGGATAGTATTGTGATGATATTTCGTCAATTTGTCGCAAAGTGGAACTGTCAGTTCTACAGTCCCACTTGGCGATAAATTTGGCGATTTTTTAAAATGTCGCTAATTTGACGAAACTGTCGCCAAATGTTCCATAGAAATATAACTATTTAGACGATATTTTTTCTACCAATTTATTTGAAGCAAATGATATCATGTCGCTTAGCAACGGATTTAAATCCAATGTGTTTATGCGGCAGGCGATTTTTATTAAATCCTTTCCGATTTGAATAATGAAGATATGTATATAAAATAAATTTCATTGCCATTTCATTTTGGACTGGATAATATCAATTATACTCTTCAGGTTTAAACATTATTATTATTGATATTTTCCGGAATTATTGATTCAGGGATTATTGATATTTTTAAGTTATTACGCCATTGTTTTATTGCGGAAAAAATTGCTGACACACGCATATTGTACGTTGTACGAGTAATCTTCTAGGAATGCACGGGTATATCTTCTAACCTACGAGAATATAAGTAGTACACGTATATTGGCATATATTTTGACATATATTGGCATATATATTGGAATCAAGTACAGTCTTCTGGTATGAAGATTAAGGGGATTAATTATATATTCAATTTATTACGTCGTCTGTTGTATTTTACCAAAAAACATTTGAGACTCATATTGCAAAACGGATGATCTTCTACTAATAATCGGACATTATAAGTAGTACGTGTATATCTTCCCATATAATTTTAGCACTTTAATTTTGACATATATTGGAATAAATGACTGTCTTCAGATATAAAGATTACGGGTTTATTGGTATTTTCAATTTATACATGTAATCTACTAATACAGGTTATATTTTCTAATATTCGCGTATGTAATTAGTACGGGTCCCATACAATTTTAACGCTTTTATTTTGCATATATTGATTCAATTCCATATTTTTTTTATATTTGCTTACATAAGGGGTCCAAGATGTTTTATTCTTCAGATATGTCCATGAAGATAATTTTATATAGCGAGAACAGAGATTCTTAAACTTCTTTTTAGGAGCATTATATTAAATATTTTAACAGAATATTTTGATTAAACATGTCATTTAGTATACTATAAGAATTTGGGCATGATTATGAATTTCAAGTTTCTTTATATTATATACTCCGTACGAAGAACGGGTATGCTGCTAGTTGAGCAATAAATATAACATTTTATGGTAATCTTATTGCAACCGTGAACATTTCTGGACTTATCAAATCTATTTAGTAGCAAATATCTTTCAGATGCATTATGAGAAAGACACCTGCTGTGCGTTACTATTTTACATGTGTATGGGGTAATTCACAGTGTAAAAGTCTTACTATCCCAGTGGGTCATCGAACTACATATATTTGAATTGTCCAGCCAATTTTCCAACGGTCGATCTACTGGTACAAGATCCCGAGTTCTTCTCGTCAAAGTACATCTTATATTATCTTCCTTTTGAAGTCAGAACGGCATGCAACTGCCGATTTACTACATCGCTTTTTCAACATTTTTTTCTATACAGGCTAGCATTCTGTGTGGTTGTGAACGTAAAACTTTTTTTACAATTCATAAGGTCCTTTGAAAATTCGCAATAGGGCGTTTTTCAGACCACCATTATTAGTGCATCAAACCTGAAAGATTAATCTATTTTAGTACCATCGCTCGGAAACCACTGTTTCATCCGGGGATCGAATGGCGGATCTTCTACAAATGGTCGGCAGATGTTTCACACTGAGTTAATGGGGCAAAATTCCAACGTATTCTCGTCAACGTGGACCCTATAACAGTAATATAATATAATTAAAATGCAGTTTCTATAATACTTTGCAACTATAGAAGAAAATACTATCTACAGTTTTAGTAACTTAATGATTAGAGTTTGCCAGTATGTGTTCCAGCGATTGCAAATCCATTAAGTCTTCACAAATGGCACCCGCACAATTTCCATCTACGAGTAAAATACAAGAAGTAAATTACTTAGGACTCAAAATAATAAGCTGGTGTGAAACCGAAAATGCGTACAGCCGAAAAACGTTGTAAAAATAATCAACGTTTAATGATCATTTAAACTCAAAAATATTGTAATTGCTCTGGCGCAGTATATAGATGCACGGTAATTATGCAAAAATAAAGCTGTTTTAGGACAGATGAACTTTAATATAAATTAAAAAGAACTTTGAAAGTCACGATTTTGACACTAGATGGATGCCATATTTTATTTTAAAGTGGGTCACGTGATTTCTTCATATCATATGGTTGCAATTATTATTTCAATTTTTATTTAAAAAAAACTACCAAACGTATTTTGTGGAATTTTTTTATATATTTCATGGGATAATTTGAATATTTTCTAAAATTTTCGAAGCAGTTTGTGAATTTTAAATACGCTTAAAAATGTTTGAAAAATTAGGTCCCATAGGGTTCAATGTATTTCATTTTTTCAACCCGGGTACAATCGAAAACTAATTGGGTGATAATATGCATTTACATTCCCATATGTCCCACAGACCGTCTCAAAAGCATACTAACATTCCATTTTAATAAAGTCATATTTACGGCAGTTATCGTGCGAACATAAACAGTCATAAACACTTTTCGAACAAATTCATAAACACTTTTCAACTATGTTGCAAAGTGTTAAAAACGAAAGTTAGCCGATAAATGCTGTGGGTGTGTTTGTATCCATTTTTATGCATGTTGAAAAGTGGTTTTTCGGTGGCTACGATACATTCGGTGGCTACGAAACTTATATACCTTACTCAACTATATATAGTACCTCTGTCAGTTATCTTACTGTGTTTGTTGTTACTTATTAGTTTGCATTAAATCGTTTTTGAAATGCAGAATAGATTGTTCTATTTTTACTTTCCCTGCAATACATGGTAATGTATAGGGAATGTATTGGAATCATGCCGAAAATCGCAACTCGAGTTTTCGACGGATCTACACGTTTCGTGACCTCTAGAACACGAAGACACTATTTATAGCGTGACGTTTGTGTATGCTTATGTCTGTCTGTGTATATGTCTGTGCAATGTATTCATCCACTTTAACTCAAAAACTAATGGACCGAATTTAATAAAATTTGGTAGGTATGTCTCTTGTGTGTGATTCTGACGTTGATTAGCTTTGGGTACGATCTGGGATGAGAGAACCCTCCTTTTTTGCGAAAAGACCTTTCAAAATTGCCTGTAACCATTCTAGTTGAAAAACTAATAGATCAAATTTCACAAAATTTGGTAGCTATGTCACTTGTGGGTTACCCTGGTGTTGGTTAGATTTTGGTATGATTCGAAAAAAAGTAAACTGCCTTTTTTTGCAAAATGGCCAGCAAAAATCGTCAAAATCTGAAATAAAAAACTACGTGTGCTCAAATATATCAATTAAACGCTCGTTTTATACATAATTTTTAATAATGAAAATAATAAGACCAACCCCATTACACTAGGGTTATGCGTTCTCGAGATATTTTAGTTTCTTACAATTTACGCTGCTTCACCGTTGACAAAAACTTCCAGTTACCAACTGAGAACGAAAATTGAATTAAAAGTGTCAATTCAGTGTCATTTTAAATAATTGTGAGTGTTATTTTGTACAACTAAACTCAATTTAATGAATTATTGGAGAAATAAGCCGAACGTGAATATGAGTCTGCAGAGAAAGCCATGTGCTGTACATATGAGATTTTTACTTTCCCTGCAATACATGGTAATGTATAGGGACAGTATTGGAATCGTGTCGAAAATCGCAACTTGAGAATTCGAAGCATTAGTTTTGACACCTGCAGAATGCGAAAACAAAATTTATAACATACACATTTATAGAGTGACGTATGTGTGTGTGTCTATCTATGCAATGTATGTATCCACTCTAACTTAAAAACTAATGGACCGCATTTCATAAAATTTGGTAGGTAAATCACTTGTGTGTGAACCTGGTACTGATACGTTTTTGATACGATTCGGTATAAAAGAATATACCTTTTTAAACAAAATGGCTTGCTAAAATCCCATGCATCCACTCTAGATAAAATTCTAATTGAGCAAATGGCACGAAATTTGGTTGATAAGTCACGTGTTGGATATTCTGGTGCTGATTAGATTTTGGTACGATTCGGAAAAGAACAATATGTCTTTACGAAAGAGCCAGCAAAAGTCTCTAAAATCTAATATAAAAGACTATGTGTTCAAATGTATCAATTAAATGCTTGTTTTATACACATTTTAACTAGGAAAAGAATAAGACCAACTCCATTACTCTAGGACTAACCGTTCTCAATATATTTGATATTTTTGTTACGCCGCTTTTGGAAAAATCTCCAGTTACCAAATAAAAAGAAAAATTGAAATAAAAGTGCAAATTTAGTGTTATTTTGTGCAATTACACTCGATTGAATGAATTTTTATAGAAATAAAAAATAATGAATTTGAATCTGAAGAGAAAGTCATGTTCTACCCATATCATATTTTTTATTTTGTTTTCTGGATGTGAGGTGTCCAACAACAGCGTAATACAACGATATTCGAAATTGCTGAAAAGTTTTATATTTCGTCTGATTATTGTGTGAAATTCAAGTAATATCTATACAGTCGTATTATCAAGCACAGGCATGTTTATTTAGGCTCTTATTTAGGATATATTACTCTTGTTTACGCCTGTGAAGGGTTATAACCGCACTTGCGTCCACGCAGCGGCTGATTACGCATTTTGGAAATTTTAATAAATGAATGCAATTAATCTTTACTTTTAATACAGGGCAACTCTGGGTACATTTACTAGTTAAACGAAAAAATATTAAAAAAAACAAACTTTTACCCACAACAAACCAATGATTTGAATTCTTCTTAAGACGTTTCATATCTCTGAATTTGAAAATCCCTTTCGAATGTCATGATACTATTCAACTTCTTTTCAGCCCATAGCTATAAAAACCGTCAAACAAATCTTTATATTGAAAAATGATTTCCGTACTCAGAAAACGCAAGAATATTTTAGTTTCTATCAAAAAGCCCCAGGATTTCAAGAATGGATTTACAGGGCATGAATGTAAAACGGTATGCTTGGGGAAACATTGCATCATTCTTAAGCTATCGGTTCCTTCACAGGAATATGGTCTTACGGAAAGACTACCTGTGTGAAAGATATTACATAGAGACTTGAGAAACATGAAAGAAACACTGCGAATAAAATATTTTAGATATGTAGAAATCTATATTTAAAGTTGTTTGATCCAATACTATTTCATAATCTAGAGTAAATATTTCATTTCCTCATTCAACAGTTATATGTCATACTTTCTGTGGAAACTGGTTTCACAACAAGAGGTTAAAAATATTGTAATTAGATTTTTGGTCACAGAAAGCAAGTCATGTATTCGCATTGTGTAGCATCCACGCAATAACCCACTTAAAATTGCTTGTTGCTTTACTATACCCTTTAAAAGATTGTTTAGAAACAAACATTACATTTGGATAAAACACAAACCCCTTATTATGGGTGTTACCGAAAATGGGAACGCGCCTAATGGAGTGGTTTCCATAAATATGCTATATTTGGAGCACACCTTTGGACTCCAAATATGTGATACTTGGAGTTTAAATAATAACGAAAACTTGAAAAGATATATTAAAATTTAAATTATTTAATTGAAAACTATATTTGAAAATTAATGAATTTAAAAACACAGTTGCAATAACATTTTTATATCTAAAACTATTTTACAAAAACATTCATTATATCAACGTTATTTTATAAAATTTTTCATATTTTCACTCTAATGTGTAATCTTTCAAAGCGATTTTAGCAATGTACAATAAAAAAACATCAGCACTGAAAAAAGTTAAAAACATCTTCAATAAAACTTTCTCTTCAAAGACAACCTCGTATATATATATATAGTATGAATTTAAAAGTCATAATTACCTTTATTTGGAGTTGAAGGCTACGTAGAGGCATACCTATTACTTGGTTTGGTAACGCTTGAAAAATTACACATTTTATGAAAAATCTAGAAAACCTATACTCTTGACTTTGAACAACACTAGTTTCGACTCCCAAAGCAGCACTTTTAACTGAACTTATAAATCATAAATTTTGTAACTGAACTATCTTTTAAGGGAAAACTTGATCAATGTATGTAGGCACAAATAGTAGAATAATGCTTCATTATTGTATAAAGGGTGGCCCAAAAAGATTGAAAAGCGCTTTAATTATTTATTTGTTGGAGATAAGAGGGCAATGTAAAATGCAAAAATGTTGAAAGTAAGGTAGGAAATAAGACTACGTTAATCAAATAGTCCTATAATTCATTTTCAAAAAGTTACACTTTTTAAATTTTTATTCGACCTCCTTAGACAAATTTGGTCATTTAGAAATTTTTTATATTTTGTGCAACAAGATCATTAAAAAAACCGCATATCTGTATCTTTAAAATTGAGCGAGTTATATTTAATTGAAGATTGAACATTGTGAATGGTGACCATATATCAAATTAGAAATATAAATTTGTGACATATCACAAAAATAATAAAACTGGATGATAATACGTAAGAAATCCAAGCGCGTAGTGAGTACGACTGCTTTATACGATCTCTGTCTCTGTAATGTTTTATTTAGATGCATTTGTGATAAAAAATTTTGAGACATATTAAAGTACTTTTGATCTAAACAATTTATTTCGTCAATTTGTTTAAGATCTCTATTTTCACTGCGGAAACAGCCTTTCACATGATACGGAAAAGTGGCATAAGTCAGATTTTTTCCTTTATCATAATTCAGTTGATTTTAAAAGTACTGATTTGCGGTTTTTTAATGATCTTGTTGCACTAAAAGTAAAAAATAAAAATCTGACTGACCAAATTTGTCTATGGGGGTCGTATAAAAATATAAAATGTGTAACTTTTTGAAAATTAATGAAATGACTATTTCATTAACGTAGTCTTATTTCCTACCTTACTTTAAACATTTTTGCAATTTACATAGCCCACTTATTTCCAACAGGTAAAGAATCAAAGCGCGTTTAAATCTTTTTGGGACAGCCTGTATACGTCGGTTGAATTTTCCTTATCACTTACACAAATTGTGTTTTACTTATTGATCAACTATCTATTGTTAACTGACATCTGTTTAAATTTGGATGACTGAAAAAAATCTCTCCATAAGAGCATTTGTGATGCCCTGCCCCTTTTTCTCGCCTCGAAGGCAAGTTCAAGATATTACCACTTCTCATTACCGGATTGGTTTAGCGAGATTCGGTTCAGGTTAATTCGATCTGCTGAAAACCCTGTCATTGGTTTTTCTTCTTTATTGTGTAGTTTCAGTGTTGTGCCCAGATTATTTGGAAACTAAAGGGTACTTCAATTTTTTAGTGCCTTAAATTTGTAGCATATAAGTGTTTTTTTTAGAAACACAATATCTCGAAAATTGCTCAAATTACATCATGTTTATTAGTCTCAGTTCATCTGTACACTTTTATAGCATATTTCGGTAGTCACTGGAAATTTCGCATCTGTTATTCGTAAACTTGCAATGTTCATAAATAATAAAATTACTGCTTCTTTAAAATATTCCAAGTTTATGCCTACATTCATGTTCTACGTCATTGCCTTTTTTCATGCAGGAGATTGAAATATCAATAATTTAATCAAAAATCTTCTGAAATTAGCAGAAACACGGGAAACACTTTGGAAACAATATTATGATTGAAATTTATGAACATAAATAATGTCCAAACAAATATTTGAGATCAACAGAAATATTTACTGAAATATATTTATTCAAGTTTTATTTCCAAAACTGAATTTGGACTTCAAAGAGCAGAATGATATATAGTTAAGCATATATTTATATATATATATATATATAGTTTACTATTCTGAATAATTTGCAAGGATATACATATACAATAGTCCAACATAATGTGATTACTGAAAAAAATATATCAACTAAATGTGCATTACAAATTCTACTAAATATCAGCAAAATAAGTCTTTAATTTTAAAACAGGCAAGTTCTGTAGCAAATATATACATTAACGGTACACTAATGTATATTATACATTAATGTATGTAACGTTAGATAAAGAAAGGAACTGCGCCCCAGAAAAGATATGGACATTTTAGCTACGTCATCTTCAGCACTAGGTAGGGGAGTAAACTTGGAAATGGAAATTAAATGTCCCGATAAAGTAAAACCCCCTCTAGCCGTCACTACTCGCATAAGAAAGGGAGAGATAGAAATTGTATATATAGCGTTCGATAGAGTATAGAACACCACGTCAGAAGACAGTTGTAGCTACGGTTAATAAACAGTTGTAGCTACGGTTTTTTTCAGTACTTGGTTAAGGGGAAAACTTGACAATTAAAAATCAAGAAAAAGTGCAACCCACTCTTGAAGTTACTGCTTCAAGTGAAAAGGTTGAGTGGGAACCTCCCACTTCAAGTGCACAAATTGAGAGTGAACAGCAAGAACATATATGTGTGATGATATATATGAGTGATGTCACTGATCCAAATTTTGAGATGGTGGCATGACATAATGTTACTTAACGCAGTACTACGTTGTTGGTTGAGGTACAGTTACTACTGTGCCCCTTTGTTTTTATAGCAATCAGTTTTGAAGCAATTAGTGTATAAAACAAATAAAATGTACCAAAGAAACGATGCCCACTACATGAGTACAGAAATACAAGAAATGTTTGTCGAAAAGATGAGAGGGAACAGTGAATTAAGTTCATATGTTCTATGATATGCAATAGTACATGTTACATATGCATACATGTACATATGCATACATGTACATATGCATACATATACATATGCATACATGCACATATGCATACATGTACATATATACATGTGCATATGCATACACATAAACTGAGTCATAATTTTTGCAAAACTATCAAATTGTTTTGCGTCAGAAAGCAATCAGATGATTTCAATTTCAGCGTGAGAAAGTCGAGTGGGTACATTGAAGAGTATAAAATACAACTCCTTGCCACAAATCAGAAGAAACACGAGGCAATCATGTAGGTTCAAGCGGCATAACGAAAGGACAATAAATAGCAAGATTCGAGATAATAACATTTTGGGAGCTACTTAAATGTTGTTTAAGACCAGACGGGTACTGTCCAAGTTTGGTTTTTTTTTATTTAAAAAGAATTTTTTAATTTTTACGGGTAAACCATACGAAAATTTCATGTGAGAAGTGTAATTATGTAATTTTCAGTTACATATTTACAACGATGCGCCATATAAAATCTAATGATAACGATGTTCAACTATAAAGAAAATCTCAACGATAGTTTTAGTATTAGAGATCTGAATAATAAATATATTTTAATTATGCAATTTTGAAATGGCAATACAGATTGAAACAATAAAAGGATAGATTTTGAAGATAAGTGGAGCAAAATTTACAATTTTAACTTTAAAATTGCATAAAAAAACATTTTAAAATCTGTATGAGAAAACCTATTTTTTTCCAAAATATTGGTCAGTGGGGACTTTTCGGAATATATATCTGCAGTTTGGAAACATAACAGAGGACCATTTACGAATATTGTATTAGTAGATATATTTTCTAGACGGATATCTGCTTAGCTCTTAGACATTTTATCATCAGTCTAGAAGTAAAAATATGATGTGGACAGCACATGACTTTCCTACAGACTCTAATGTTCTCATTTATTCTTATATAATTCATTATATTGAGTTTAATTGCACAAAATAACACTCACAATTATTTGAAATTATACGATATTTGCAGCTTTAAATCAATTTCCTCTTTCATTTAGCGACTGAGCGTATTTTCGATGGTGATTTGGCTAAAATGCCAAGCTAAAATATCTCGAGCAAAATTATCTCGATCAAAATTACCTCGATAAAGGTGAAGTCTAAATTGTGGGCTTGGTCATTCTTTATGCGTTGTCAAGATTTACTTAAACAAGAATTCAATTGATACGATTCAGCATGTGTAGTTATTTATTTTAGATTTTGACAATTTATGTTGGTCATTTTGAAAAGAAGCAGATTTATTTTTTCAAATCGTACCAAACTCGAATCAGCACCAGAAAATCCCACAAGCGATTTGTTTATCAAATGCTGTGCATTTTAGTCTAATTTTTCAGCTAGAGTGACTACATATATTATATAGACAGACATACAGAGACACACACACACACACACACACACACACACACATGCATACACAGACGCCACGCTAAATACAGTTTTTTCATGTTCTAGAGTGGTCGACATGTATAAATCTGTCGCTTTGAAACATGTTTAGCTTTCGTTTAAAAAATAATTCGAGATCGCAGATCTAAAATTGAGGAATGTACGCATTTTAAATGGTGTTTAAATTTCCCCACCTTTTTAAAAAGTGTTTCGACAATATCTAAAAATCTAATAATTTTTTCGACTTTTGGAAAGTTTACTGCAACTTTTGGGAGCGAATGATACATTAAAAAAATTGTGAGGTGCTAGACCAATTATTGGCGTTGAAATAAGTGTTACATACCCACATAGGTTTTCACGCGTTAAAGGTATAAGTTCACCCAGTTTAGAGGCTGTCAGTTCCATTATTGGAATACATAAGTTAGATATGTTCATATACGTTAAAAATAACTAATATTAAATTAATATTGAAATATCTATATAAACTAAATAGTAAAATAACTAAATGAATAGTGAAATAACTAAATAATAGTAAAATAACTAAATAAATAGGAAATTAACTAAATAAATAGCAAAATAATTAAATAAATAGTAAAATAATTAATAATAATAAAATGACTACATAAATAGTAAAATAATTAAATAAATGGTAAAATAACTAAGTAATTAGTAAATTAACTAAATAAATAATAAAATAATGAAATAATTGGTAAAATAACAAAATAAATATTAAAGTAACTAAATAAATGTTAAAAAAACTAAATATTAAAATAACTAAATAAATGGTAAAATAACTAAAATATTAAAATAACTAAATAAAGAGTGAAATAACGAAATAATTAGTAAAATACCGTCCAAATACACCATGGCTATGCATGGGAAACTCGGACTGGCAGAAATAAATTCCCACCAAACCTCCCATTCGCCCTTAATATCCACAGGCCTATGCGAGTCATACACCCCTGCATTTTAACAATTATTCTTTCTTATACGACCCTTATCAAAACATACATATTATACCAACACCTTACGTAACGGAATTAAATCACTCTCCCCTACACCCTCCAACAAACCAATTTATTAAGTTTAATACCTCAAACTTTTATCTCGAGTTCTCAATTTCTGGCCATACCATGGAAGAAAATGGACTAACTTTCTAATTTTATGGGTCATACAATTTAGCTCCAAACTATCTATCGATAAACAAAGTTTTCTTTAATTGCATTGTTTAAAACGCGAATTCGAAGATAAAATAGTAAGCATATATTTCTCTAACTCCACGAATTAAATTTGGATGGATTAATTTTAAAATTGGATGACCTCTTAATTAACTTAACTATTCAATCTTAACTTTTCCATTCACCTGAATCATGGAGGTGGTTTCATCTCTAACTCAATGTTGAATATAATTTTCATTTTTTGTTTCAGGCATTAAAGTCTCTTGACCAATTAATTGCATTACATTGTGGCAACATTTTCGGTCTGAGATTATAAATTCAAAAATAGCAAAAGAGGCAAAACTTTGAGATGCTGTTTTTCTAGATCCAAGGGTTATTTTGAAAAACAGATTTGAGATTTGGAATCAGTATAATATCAGTCGGATGAGTATACATAAGCATTTTATACATAAGATTTTTCTCGGGGTTGCATTTGGTGCTCTGATGTACTGACGATCCGTTTTTATAGAGGAAATATATTGCAATATTAGTTTCAAATTCAAAGTTAAAGTTTTCTTATCGGATATAAACTAATAAGAAATATATGAGTTGTGCTAATATGAAAAATACGGTTTCGGTGATAAATACGGTTTGAGTGACTTTCAAATTATCCTCTAGGGGCGTTGTAACTTTTATTCCATTGGCCATTGTTACTTTATTATAGTCAGAAATAACATGTTCACGCATGATCTTTGACTCACATAGGTATTAAAGTGTTTAATGACTGTAATAAGAACAATGTACGGGTATAAATCTAATTATCATATGACTACAAATAAGGAATTAAAAATGTTAATGAAATACGTGAAACAAATCAATTTATGCAACACGTTTTTCACTAGAAATAACAGTTTGAGAAAAATGGTATTAAACTATTATTCATTAAATTTGACAAGCAATAGAATATTTTTAAGTAGCCTCATTGAAATTCTCACTAATGAATGAAAATAAACATAGTGTACGAAAGTTAAGATATTAACACCTCTTAAATCGATGATGTAATGGATCGTTAAATTCTGATTATCGATAACCTTATATTCTTAGTTCTAATTATTCAGAAATCATGCAGATTTTTCTAAATACAATTTAATATATTCAATGGCTTTTAACATTGTTTAAAGGAAAATGTCTAATATTAGGAAAACGGTGCAGTTCTGTATCATTTAACTGTTATCATTTACTTCTTAATGTATACATTAGCGAGCTATTGAATTCACATAATTTATAATGATCATTTTTGTTTTAATTTTCTTCGTCGTGGAAATGCATATTTCAAAAAGGAGTCAATTTCTTAAGTACAATTATGTTGAAAATGTAACACATATTTGGATTATCGATTGGAATAATTACACCTAATTTATTTGAATCGCTCAATATATCTCATCTCTATCAAGTTGGCAGATTCTTAACCATATTTCAAAAATTGATTGATTCGCAATCAGGAATATCCAAAAGTGTAAATCCAATAGTTTTGCTTAAAATATGTGTCGGAGGGAAAGCAGATAGAAGTAATTCATCAATGATGAAAGAGAACAACAAAAATAGCAGCGTGTGAACCGAACGAAGTTCTACTCAAATATTTGTTTTAAATTATTAGAAAATATGCTATTCGACGAGCATGATATATTTATGCGTATTTATTATTTACTTTTAGTAAATTTTTCATTACGCAGCTTAACAATAAAAATGGAATCATATTAAACAATAGTAAATATATATATATATATAGCTGCGTCATCAGTGAATCGCTTAATAAAAGTACATAATAAATACGCTTAAATATATCATATATATATATATATATATATATATATATATATATATATATACATATATCATGCAAATTGCAAGGCAAAAGCAGATTGTCGATGTATGCAAATGATGTCAAATGCATTTAGGTCACGTGATTAGAGCGCGGAATAAAAGGGGTGGAAACGGCAGATGATCCAACAGTTGTTACTGTGTGTCGCCTACGGAAACTCGCTTTCCGAGCTGTTTGTCATTTCAGAAGACACGTGTTGTTGAAGAGATACCTGGCCGATGACACCGAAGTCCTTTTCAGCATCAGGACGAATGTGCGTGTGGACTCATTTTAAGCCTACGTACGGTTGGATGGTTGTACTGAGGTATCACCGTTGAAACATGCGTACATGTGTCCAATGTGTAAAGGATTTGGAGAAGACGGATTGTAGAAGGGCATGTGAATCGTCGCAGTGGTACATACCGTCCAAACGTACGTCAGCACGCGTTGATCGACGTATTCGAAAACATACGGCGGCGGCCCCATAAGCGACGACTGTCGACATTCTGCAGAATTGGTGGGGTACATTGAATAATCCAATATCAGCGAGAACAGTTCCTCGACGATTGACCTAAACCGTCTTGCATTCAAACCGCCCTTTATGAAGACTGACATTGACGACAAGACACCAACGTGAGAGATTGCAATGGTGTCTGTTCTGAGCCTCTTGAACGGATGAATATGACAGGGTAGTGTTCATTGACGAGTCTCGGTTCTATTTGTCGAATAACAGTCGCTCTGTGAGAGTCTGGAGACGAGGTGGAAACTGACCCATTCCTGGTGTGACTGTTAAACGACATACTGTTTCACAATACGGCATCATGGTTTAGGTTGATATTGGCTTCGATAGTCGATCACCTCTGGTTCGTATAAGAGTCACAATGACGGCACGAGTATATGAGGATCAGGTGGAGTGGCCGGTTGCACTGCCTTACCTTCAGCGGTTGTAAAATATTATTTTTCAGCAAGATAACAGCCGACCGCACACGACAACCATTAGCAGATAAGCTTTACAATGTATCCAGGTGATTCCTTGTCCTCCTCTGTACACAGATCCTTCTCTGATCGAGCATGTAATGGTTGTGTTTGGCCGTAGTTTGACTGCCCCGCTCCCGCCTCAAACGGAGGACGACTTGTGGAGCATTGTTGAAGATATATGGTTATCCATCCCTCAGGAAGCAATCCTCACGCTCATGCGATTGTTCCTCGAAAGAATGCTACTTGTATAGCCGCAAGAGATAGTCCTATTGCCTATTGATCACACTGTCTATGCCATTACTGTCTTGTCTCATATTTCTGGAATTAACATCACTTATTTATATAAGCCATATCTGCGTGTGCGTCCTTTATCATCACACACTATTCGTTCTTTCATGGTGTTGCATTTTATGTGTCGTGTATATATTTATATATATATATATATATATGTATATATATATAAATATAGTGTATATATATATATATATATATATATATATATATATATATACAGTTTAAAATGCCGAAGCTAAAACAAAGAAAATATCTCCATAAATAAAAAAAAATATCTTCATATATAAGATAAATGCTTCGTGAAAATATTGCATAAGTTATTCATTAAATAAATTTATTTTTACGAATTTAAAATTATTCTTAGGAATAAATGTATTTAAGAACACATATATAAGCACATAAAAATAGAAGCATAATATTTCAGAAACTTCGAAGCAAAGAAAACATTAGAAAATTACATAATCCATTATGTGCATTTGTTTAACTTGCGTCAGAGCAGAGCACTTTTCTCTGTAGATTTTATTTGTTGTATTAAAAGAACTAAAATACAGAACAAAGTAGGTTTCAATTTTCTGGGAAGCCACAATCGCAACTTTGGAAATCCGGATTTGTTCCAACTTCAAAAGGGAAACGGGGTGCTTTTCTGAATTTCACTCTAAAAGAAAATAAGGAAAGGGTATTTTTTGAAATCCTGCAAAAACTGTCAAAGCAGCTTCCATCTTGCAGGATTTTCTACTTCTTTGAATAAAGATCTGTTCAAAGAAGAATATAGCTAAAATATGCGTTTTCTAGTTTCAAGTAGTGCATAAACAAGCCACATAATGGATTGTGGTAAATTATGTAGATATATAGAAAGTACACATTCATACACATAATATGCATATCGGCTTTCTCTTCATTATTTTATTGTTGTTGTTGGTACTTTGGCGTCTTCTGGATCATTGATAACACTTTTTAAGTCATATTATAAACTAGAAAATGTACCCGACTTTGCTCGGGAGTTAAACCGGATAGTTATATGAAATACACAATATAAACCTGTATACAACGATGCAACGGGAGTGAAATGATGAGAAAACTTCTGGAAAACGCCCTATAATGACAATAGATGGCAATAGTAGTCAAAATTCAAAGAGTTGGTAAATCAATGAAGAACTACTAAGAAGACGACTATTAAATGTGGAAGACAGAGTTAGATTAAAAATATTATAATTATTCAACGGATGGATTCATGAAATTATTTTTCGGAGTGGTATGCGATATTTTAAGCAGCTGCTTTAAAGCTTGCTGGGTGGCGCGTCAATTTTAATATATCATAATATAAAAATCGGAGAGATTTAAATCGTACGAAAATATACATTATTTTAAAAATCATTATAACTACTCTGTTTATCGTATGGTCTCCGTTCAAAGTTTATTTAAAAGGAAATTTTTCGATCTTTCCGATGGTGTCAAGATGGAAACTCTACGATAATAATCAGGCATTAAAGAATTGCTTTTCTTAAATATTGGCTTAAATCGGGGTGAAACACAAAATAACTAAAAAAAAACAAATTCTAAATTTAAAACATGGACAGTCGAACTTGTACGAGATTTCCCTTTATGTCAAAAATAACTCCGGCAAATTTTTGACACTGTATTACGAATAGGCTGCAAAACGTACATTTCTGAAATTCTACATGTACACTCATTTTGAACCCTTAGATGTGTGAAACGGACTTAGAATTTCGATTTAAGATTTAGTTAGTTAGATAGTAATTAAAATGTAGCCATACCAATGTGGGTAAGGATTTAACGGAGTCCAGTCGACATCCAACTCTCCTGTGATTGGCTACTAACAGAAATGTCACAAAAATGACTGAAGCGCTGAAAACTTTAAAAGCCCGTATATTTGATTCTAGAGTAGACCACAACGTTAGTTAGTACGCTTGAGCTTAAAATCCGATGCCGTAATAGGACAGGTAAAGTTTACAATCATGTTACAAGAACGGATTGTGCTTTTAATCTCCATAACACCAACAACTTTAAATCGAGAGCGACTAATAAATTTAAACAGCATGGTGTTAGAGAAAAAGTTGATAAAACTCCTATGGATGAAACTGTTGAAAATGATAGTTAGATAGTAATTAAAATGTAGCCATACCAATGTGGGTAAGGATTTAACGGAGTCCAGTCGACATCCAACTCTCCTGTGATTGGCTACTAACAGAAATGTCACAAAAATGACTGAAGCGCTGAAAACTTTAAAAGCCCGTATATTTGATTCTAGAGTAGACCACAACGTTAGTTAGTACGCTTGAGCTTAAAATCCGATGCCGTAATAGGACAGGTAAAGTTTACAATCATGTTACAAGAACGGATTGTGCTTTTAATCTCCATAACACCAACAACTTTAAATCGAGAGCGACTAATAAATTTAAACAGCATGGTGTTAGAGAAAAAGTTGATAAAACTCCTATGGATGAAACTGTTGAAAATGCCATAATGCTTTGAGGATTATATGCAAGTGTTGGTAAATTGCTCTTTGTTTTCATTTGATACAACAGGAAGACGTTGTATTTAGTATATGTATTATTGATTATTTTAAAATAAAGGCTTCTTGATTATGTGTATAAATAATTAGTATTTTTAAATAGTGATAGAGTAGGGTGCAGAATACATGGAGGAAAAAACAAATTGAACGGTAGCATAATTTTAAATACTCGGTGATGTTCTTTATTGTCTGAACTCTAATTTGCATGGCACTAATAATTTATTTCTGTAAAATTGATAGTTTAAATAAATATTTTAGTTCGTTCGCTACAGAAAAACATACAATGCAGGGCACTAGTCTTATCACAGTGCCATTTGAATTTTTGGCTTAAACAATATTGGCGTTTTCCCATAATGACGTTTTAACATCTTCCTTTTTATCTCCATAGTAAACAAACTTTAAGCTTCTTAGTTAATCCGATATTTAATATGCTAAAAGAGTTGAAAATTTATTTTCCTTCTCCCTTGGTTACAACAATCATAATGAATCACCAATGGGTACTAATAATTGTTTATCCATTATATTTCATAACAAAGTGAAGAAATTCCACGGAGTTGGTGAGCGTAGTAAAATAAAATTAAAATGGAAGTATCGATAAAGATTCTAAAATTCGTATATTACTTCACTGAATTACTTCAGTACTTTTCTTACAAAAAAGGAAAAGAAGGTAAATAGAGATTGGTGGGAAGAAGACATAGCAAAATACTTTTAAATATAGAAAGATATTAAAATATAGAAATATAAACTCAGTATTTATAGCAAGCAAATGTAGTACAGACGAAGGATAAATCTTATCCGTTCCCATAATAGTATTAAGGTCTTACATGAACTGCAAAGTGTTTCTTTCACCTACTGTTGAGGTTTGATCATCAGTTTATTGATCAGTCATGGCCAGAAAGGTGATTGCATTACACTACTGCAGAAAAGGAAAAGGATGAACACCCTCAACGCACACCGGCCGCTCAACTTGCTGCTCCTAACTTAGGGTGAGTCGGCCGGCAGGGTTTTCAACACTTAACACACAGCATTGAAGTGAATTTTATTCAGACGCTCCATAGCTCTTGTATAAGTGCATTGAAATGCACGCATTAACATCAGTGACACAGCGCAGCAACTTCACTCACCACAAATTGGAAACCTGAAATATAAACAACATAGGCTCGCATGTCAAAGGTAAATAATAATGCCCGGCTTTTGCAGTATAGCGCGAGGCTGACGAGCATCCCGTTGAAGTTTGTAGAGTCTTCGTTGAAGTTATTTTGGTTTCAAAGTTCATTGAAATGCGCAGAACAATTCGCGTAAGTTTCCAACGGATTTTGCATAAGAAGTGGTGTTATTCCATAGTAATACAATATGATAAAGGGATGCGAATCAGGGAAGTAGGTGTAACTAGTCTATGTATTTTACTTCGAAAATATGAAGTACATAAAAATAACGGAAATAAGCTGTTTCCAGAGCTAAATACGAATCAGGAAATAGGGGTAACTAATCTACATATTTTACCATAGTGATAATATGAAGAATATAAAAAAATTACGGAAACAAGCTGTTTCGTGAGTTAATTACAAATCAGAAAAATAGGTGTAAATAGTATACATATTTTACCATGATGATAATATGAAGAATATAAAAAATAAAAAAATAACGGAAACACGTTGTTCCGAAAGCTAAATACGAATAAGGAAAATAGCTATAATTAGACTATATATTTTACCATAGGGATAATATGAAGAATATATAAAAAATAACGGAAACATGTTGTTTCGAGATCTAAATACGAATCACGAAAATAGCTGTAACTAGTCTACATATTTTACCATGGTGACAATATGACGAATATAAAAAGTAACGTAAACAAGCCGTTTCGAAAGCTAAATACGAATCAAGAAAATAGGAGTAACTAGACTACATATTTTACCATGGTGATAATATGAAGAATATAAAAAAAAATAACGGAAACAAATTGTTTCGAAAGGTAAATACGAATTAGGAAAATAGCTGTAACTAGTATACATATTTTCCCATGGTGATAATATGAAGAATATAAAAAAATAATGGAAACAAGTTGTTTCGAAAGCTAAATACGAATTAGGAAAACAGCTCTAACTAGTCTACATATTTTACCATGGTGATGGTATGAAGAATATAAAAATACTTAACGGAAACAAGTTGTTTCGAAACCTAAATACGAATCAGGAAAACATCTGTAACTAGTCTACATATTTTACTGTGGTGACAATATGACGAATATCAAAAATAACGCAAACAAGCCGTTTCGAAAGCTAAATACGAATCAGGAAAATAGCTGTCACTAGACTATATATTTTACCATAGGGATAATTTGAAGAATATATAAAAAATAACGGAAACATGATGTTTCGAGATCTAAATACGAATCACGAAAATATCTATAACTAGTCTACATATTTTACCATGGTGACAGAATGACGAATATAAAAAATAACGCAAACAAATTGTTTCGAAAAGTAAATATGAATCAGGAAAATAGCTGTAACTAGTATACAAATTTTACCATGGTAATAATATGAAGAATATAAAAAAAATAACGGAAACAAGTTGTTTCGAAAGCTAAATACTAATCAGGAAAATAGCTGTAAATAGTCTACGTATTTTACCATGGTGATGGTATGAAGAATATAAAAATTATTAACGGAAACAAGTTATATCGAAACCTAAATACGAATCAGGAAAATAGCTGTAATTAGTCCATATATTTCACCATAGGGATAATATGAAGAATATATAAAAAATTAACGGAAACGTGCTGTTTCGAGATCTAAATACGAATCCCGAAAATAGCTGTAAGTAGTCTACATATTTTAACAGTAGCCGCCTTCGGCGGTTGTTGGCTACCCTTGAAATTTCCGACCGTGACAAACTCGCTGCCTCGACCTACCAGAAAGGTGTAAGATAACTATTTGGACGGCCAGGAAGTGCCACACAATTTAGACCGGAACACAGTGAGGGAGGCATCCACAGGGACCGTAACCTCCTTCCCCTACCACCAACCTCTCGGATGGACTTACGGCCAACATGTTTAACGCGATCGTACTCCGAGTGAACATGACAGCAGTTTTGATAGCGTCGGGAATTCCCGCGCGCTAACCACATGGGTACTTCGACCTCTTCTACAACCTCCGTAACTATCTTTTTATTCACACAATTTAGACCGGAACCCAGTGGAAGAGGCATTCACAGGGACCGGACCCTCCATCCCCTACCACCAACCTATCAGAAGGACTTACGACCAACATGTTTAACGCGATCGTACTCCGAGTGAACATGACAGCAGTTTTGATATCGTCGGAAATCGAACCCCAGCCTACCGAGTGTAATTCCCGCGCGCTAACCACTGGGCTACCGCGCCCTCCGCGACAATCTCCATAACTTTCTTTTTATTTACACAATTTAGACCTGAACTTAGTGGGGGAGGCATCCACAGGGACCGTACCTTCCTTTCCCTACCACTAACCTCTTGGAAGGGCTTACGGACCCACATGTTTAACGTGATCGTAGTTCGCCTGAACACGGCGGCAGTTTTGGCAGTGGCGGGAATCGAACCCGGGCCTACCGAGTGCAATTCCCGTGCGCTAACCACTGGGTTACCGTGCCCTCAACACCGTGGAGTTAACAAAGTTTGGTTTAGTTTAATGACGTTAAAACTAATAATGAAATTTTAAAGCACCGCGACAATCTCCATAAATTTCTTTTTATTTATTTTTTTATTTCTTCAGTGTTTAAGTTTTTTCATTGTGGTCCCAATCACCACCCGATGTAAACAATACATCGCCACAATTTAATCCAGCATAATGAACCAAAAACCTTATAAAAAGCAAACACTAATTCGGTTTTTAATTGTCCCTAGGCTAAAAAGTACAAACTTAATTTTTATAATGACTATATGCTAAACTCTTAATTTCATCATTTTCTAACCCGACGCACGATATCCATGGAAACGGCGTGACGTCCCCGGCTGCGCGCGCAGGGCACGTGGGAAGTCGGACCTTCGCCGTGAAGTCGTCGAGAAATTTAAAACCATTACTTCTTTAAAATCAGGATCAGGCTGCTATTTATAATTATTTCTTGACCAGATTTTGCTTGTAAGAAAGCCAGATGTTTGAGTTTTTAAAAATGTAAATTATTAGTCGAAATTCTGGATACTTTTTCGGGTGCGAGGATTTAAAAACGAAAGTTCGTTTTTTTTTAGCCAAAAGTTACTTTTGATTTAAAATCTTTAAAAAATATCAGAAATTGAAATTGAGATTTGAAATTGATATATGTTTACTCGCAATTGACTGCTCTTTCCGGTCGTGTGATTTGTTTTTTTCTACGACGTCTGGATGGTGGAGAAAAAAGGGGGAAAAAGGGAAAAAACGGTTGAAATCTCATAAAACATTAAATAACAACAACAACAAAAAATTTTAAAAATCGATTTTCACGTGTCACCTCACCCCCCCCCCCCCCCCCCCCCCACCGGTTCTCCGATTGCCAAATTTCGTAGCTCTCCGACGCGCGGTTGCTGAACTATAGTGTATAAGACAGACAGACAGACACACACACACACACACAGACCTACATACATTGCCTTTTATTATTTAAGATGGTGACAATATGACGAATATAAAAAATAACGCAAACAAGCCGTTTCGAGAGCTAAATACGAATCAAGAAAATAGGTGTAACTAACTAGACTACATATTTTACCATGCTGATAATATGAAGAATATAAAAAAATGACGGAAACAAGATGTTTTGAAAGCTAAGTGAGCTAACTTTATTAAAAACTTGTTTAATTTACTACAAAAACACCAGTTAATAAAACATCTAAACCGAAAACCGACGAAAATTAAGGTGAATAAAATCAAGAAAATAACAAAAATTATTTGCCCAATATATTATGAAACAAAATTATTTAAGACAGTACAGAAATATAGATTTATCTTTGTTTGGCCTTAGAATTTTGATTTCATTCTTGAACACTTCAAAAAGTTCACTTTATATTAATAAAAATATTCCCAATACATTTCAATGAGAGAAACTATTTCAAAGTTTCGAAATAATATATCTTACAATATCAATAAAAATGCATTTTATCATGATCGATTTTATAATAAATCTTACGCTCAAAGTCTACGTTAAAATTTCTAAACCCAATACTCGGTATATATAAGATTGAGATCGTCATAAATCATTTAAAATATTTTTAAAGTACTTGAAAATTATATATTTTCTTTCTTGTCTTTATCGATATTCAAAATAGTACATGTATGTAAAAATATAGTACAATTAAATTAAATGTCCATGTAAATATTGTAGCATGCAAAAGTTCCAAATTGAAGTTCAAACGACTTAATAAAATAATTTGTTAAAAACATATTTTTTTAAATAACGGAAAATACGCATGTCAAAGAGCATAAACAAACACGCGTTTTAACATAATTTTATTATTTAATGTAACAAATTGTGGGAGCCATAAATATATCCTTATTGGCCTTATTAAATCAGGAAAAACAATGCAAATCCTTTAAGCCGTTAATGAGTTATAAGCGATCATGATAGACACATAGATAGACATACAGACAGAAACAGGTTTCGATTTCTTGTTATTCCGTGCTGCACTTTAGGCGAATGACATTTGTATCAGAATATTTGAAGAACTTAGCCACATTGTCTGTAAAAATTTCATTCAGATCCTTTACAAACCACACGAATTTTTTCACTTTAAAATATCTATTCAAATTTTTCTTTTTATATATTAGATACTAGAACGAATTACTGGACGTCGACACTTAATCCCAGATTCTGCATGTCATCTCCGAAAAGTATTCCTTGAAACAGGATGCGGGGGATGGGAAATGCTTTCGAATTGTTGATAGCAACGCTACTGGTGTGGACGTGGCTCTTAAAATAACTGCACGATCCTCTCGAGCAGTTAAACACCAAGTAACTACCATATAGCTCTAACCCAGATGGCGACTGATACTCCTGTTGGACCAACCAGCTTTCCTTAGGCCTATTATACTGTGATCTCTCTCTAAATCCGACAAGTATTCGCGGCGGCGTCGACACGTCTCAAATACATTTCTGTACGCAAATTGCAACATCAAAGCAAAAATCCAGTTTCAATTGCCCGTGAGTGAGAACACCGGTCGTTTTAAATGCAGCACAATGCGTCATTCTCATGCACGTTGCTTGAGCCATTTGTATAACTCTTAAAGTGGCATTTGCCTGCTGAGCTTTGTGGCCATAGCTCAATATTTTATGGATGCATAGATATATTCTTTTGCAGCAGAGTGTACAGCGGCTGTGGTTATAGTTCTAGTTCTTTGCATAAGCAAACGTCATTTTTGGCGAGAATTGGTCTTTCGTCATTTATTATTCCTGAAATATTTTCCGGGTTTTAAATACATGCCGTTTCATCTAGAACCGAAGAACGTTTAAAATATTTTGAACCAATATAATTCTAGAATTCCTGCCGATATTGAGTTTCTGCACATCATTCGTTTTAATTCATCTCCTTCCAGGATGAACAATAATTGAGAAATCAGTTGAAATGTTGGTGATAAAATTCCTAACTGTTGAAATTCCAACAATTTTACAATATCTGTTTTGGGCCAAAATTCCCCTTTTTCAATCTCCATTACTTGAAAATTTGTATTTTGGTAACGATGTAATCAGATATGTGGCACGCTACAGTAGCTACTCTGAGAAATTTTCAGAACTTCCAGCTATACAAAATTGGAACGCCTTATATGTTACATTACCTTCCTTCCTTAATACGAAACCAAAAGGTATGTATGTATGTGATGGTTTAAGTATCTAAACCGACATTTCAGATGTAAAATACTGTAGCACCTCGCAAACTAGATGGTGACTTTTTCCAATACAGTTGCTCCCGACATAATTATAACATACTATATCAAATATGATTTTTCATTGGTTATGAAAATTTTTCAAAGAAATATGTAGAATGATAGCAGAAAATTATTTTACCATGGAAGTTTCCGAGCTTTTATTGTGCTGGAAATATTGAATTAAACGCATTGTAAAAAAAATCTGATGTGGGCAGCACATGACTTTCCTTATATAATGTAATACATTTACTACTTTTACAGTAAAAAAAATAAGTTTTTCTTATAGTAGATACTAATATTCTTTCCGACATATTGAATTTTCGACAATTAGTCGTCCTTTTCATGGATTTAGCGTCATTTTTATCCATTTGACGAGATTTTCGTTAATTTGGCAACACTTAAAAAAGTCGCCAAGTTGGCGACATTCCACCAAATTCGTCGTCAAAATCTCGCCAAGCGTTATGGACGAAGAAATAAGTTGTTCTTACAGCAGATAAATTACTATTGGCGTTCAAATACAAAAGTATTACTCAAAGTATCTTTTTTCATGAATGGAACGAGCTAGATCCACGAGAATGATGTCACCCAATTTACAATGGTATCACATATGAATAGTGAACATGTTTTTCAATAGGAAATATTTTTTTTTTCATTTTATATGATTTTTTGATAATTTTTTCTAAACATGTGCAAGATCTCGAGAACGCTTCATGTTAGCGTTCTAAAATTTATGTCAATTGTTTTCTAATGAAAAATTACATAAGAAACGTCTATTTGCGTAACTTTATTAGTGGTTTTGATTTTTTGACGATTTTTTCAAAATTTTATTCAAAAATTTAGGGGGTTTTGAACATTCGATTACGTATAAAAACAATAGACTTCCAGTGTTTACGGATTGTGATTTGTGTACTAAATTTGGTTCGAATCGGTCCATTCGTTCGTCAGTTATCGTCTCCACAGTCTCTCTGACACACACACACAGCACTTCAAAAATGTTTGATTCGTGATCAGGGATGCTTGAAACGTGCTCTTCCGTCGAAAACTCGAATACGAATTTTCGACCCCCTCACAATACTTTCCTTATACATTATGTATATAAGGAAAGTAATAATCAGAAGTATTAAACATCTTCACGAAATTGTTAATAATTTTCAGAAGTTTAACGTTTCTAAATTTGAAAGATTCCTTTTAAACTAGAAGTAAGGTATGGCTTTAGTACATTAACCACGTCCATCAAATTCCTGAACTATGTACATTTCTGCTAAATAAATAAAATAAAGGAATTGATATTTTAAACTTTTGTCAGGAAAATTGAAAAATGGACTTCAGTAAGAGATATCAGCCTGTTATTGCAAAAGGCATAATAAGTTGTTTGAAGATATTAAACAAGCTGCATTTCTAAATATGAAAGATTCCTTTAAAACTAGAAGTAAGGTATGGTTTTAGTACATTAACCACGTCCATCAAATTCCTGAACTATGTACAATTTTGCTAAATAAATAAAATAAAAGAATTGATTTTTTAAACTTTTGTCAGGAAAATTAAAAAACGAAGAGTTATCAGCGTATTATTTCAGAAGGAATAATAAGTTGTTTGAAGATATTAAACGCGGCTATAAAATGTCAGTAAAATTTGCATTTTTTTGAAAAATATTAAATAAATCAAATATCACCCTAGAAATATGTGAAACAGATGAAAAGAAACAATAGCAGGATTGTATTTCGCTTAATATTTTTTTAAATATATGAAATATTTGAAAAATTAAATAAACATGACTATTTTTAAAAAAAATGTCAAAAAAAGCGAACTACAAACAGGGGTTATTTAGATTTGCCTTACGATTAAAAAGATTTGAATTTGTAGCATGATTATTCTTCTATGTGTATTTTGCAAATGAAACGGATATGTCATTAAGTGTAAACTTCAGCATTGGTGATTTAATTTTGCATTTTCTGTACATATTATATTTTAAATGTGATTTGAAGATGAAAAGGAGACTTCAGTTGTGAGATCTGAATAATCCTTCGTTATTATTTCCCTCAGTTTCCATTATATTTTATGTTTACTTTACATTACCAATTCTGACTGTCTCGTTTGAATAGACCAATCACCGAACTAAGTAACATTTCTGCGATCCTGAGGTAGAAACAAGATGAAATTTCGGTTCGCCGGTTCTCGAATAAGAATTGCGATGCATTAAGGATTTGATTGGATAGAGGCTGCGAATGATCTTGAGGATCTGAAGGCTTGAGTGAGAAAGTTGGACGGCTGCCAAGTTGAATGGAAGGCTAGATTTTTGGAAGAGTCCTAATGGATACCACTATGACTAGGTGGGTCAAGTATCCTGGATAGACAAAATAAGGTTCGAGGCAAGAAGACAGTGTTTAGGTAATCATAGAAGCTTTAGATTTAGTACACGCTAAATATCATCGGGTTCGCAAAAGTGAATTGCATTATATATTTGTGTTTCTTTATGGGATAGTGCTATACTGGTTGTGGTATATATCTCCAGTTTATTTAAATAGTCAACTGCCGTATTCAGAGTGAATTACAGAATAAATACATTTGATTAAATAAGTTCACGAGTCTGTTATTGCACTGGGCCGAAAGGTCTTGTATATCTAATTAATTTAGTTTTGAGTTATTGCACTTTGTAGACATACTTTGTACGTACAGATAGATAATTCTGCAACACATATATAATAGTCGGTACAATAGAGTACCAATAAAGAATCAATAAATCAGTGTAGACCGATAGTGAGAAGGTGATGACACCCTAGTAAGATAGAAGAAAGAAGAAGGTACTCTAAAGAGTAAGTATGAAAATCCTCCTCTCCACTACTATCCCCCAATCATTACTTTGGTACTGAACTCATTATTAAAACGTACAGATTTTTGCAGATACATTTATGATTTGGAATCACATGCGGAGATTTTCGTCTATGTCCGCAAGTTTGGGGAACGCCAGAGTAATCATTTAAAAGGTTTCCAGGTATTTTTTACAATTTGATGTCACGTACGCTATATCCATTTCATATCTGTTGCATTTCTTTACTAATCTACTCCGTACCCCGAGCGCTTAGATGTTTTTTATCAAAAAATACTGTACTCAAGTCGGTTGTCAAAGGGAGGAAACTAAAAAGAGCATAACAATACTCTCATTGTTAAAACGACAAAATATGGTTTTTGTTTAAAAACTCTGAAATGAGAATTATCATCTTATTTTTTCAACCCACATCATTTATATTCCTAACGAAAACTTTAGTCAAAACGGTTACCATATAAATATGTTCATGATTCAACTTTAACTGAAATACTATTTAGGAACAAGAACTAAACTTTTAGCTGCACACAGATGTTGGGTACTATAGTTATTGGTTAATAATTTACATACTTCATTTACTGCCAGAGACGCCATATCGTTTGAAGTTAATAAATTATTATTTATTGCACTCTTTGGCAAAATTTTGTATATTTATGATAGAAGCCAATTAATTATCGTAAAAATATTACCTATAGTAAATTTGAAATAATGGTACGATGTCATAAGTTTCCCCTGAAGTTCACAATTAAGTTCAAACCGAGGAAGTGCTTTGGGGAAGATAATTACATATTTTCGTATACTTCATTGACAAAGTACAATTTTTGTTCTATTCTTATAGTTTGTTTCGTAAATTGTTTTCAAAGCATAGAAATTCCAAATACATTTCGTTCTTACAAACTCTAAATCAAAGAATTTGGAACCGATGATTGGATTTTAATATTAGTGTGTTTAATACTCCTCGATAAATAAACAGCTGCGCAAAAGTTAAATTAAAAACGCAATGCAGATGTTGATAATAACTTGACATTCGCACTACAGTGCATTTATATGTATATTTATACTCCATATTTATCTTTCCTGATATCATTTGTTCCCCTAATATATTTTGCAGAATAATAGAAGCTTGTTTTATTGTAAAATAACGACAAAAATGCCTTTCAACTTAATTTTATCTCTTGTGATTTTATTAGTTACATATACGACGTATTTTTATTTTGTCTAGGGACTGTGTTATACATTATGATAATGGCAACATATTTCTACTACTCCAACAATATTTAGTGCTCCAAAGAAAGTTGTTATTAGCAGTCTTAATCTTCACATAGCAGCTGAAAAATTTGGGGCACACTGCATAAACATATAATAAAAATGACAAAAATAATTAAAATATATTTCATCAAATCACTTTAATTCAACAGAAAAACACTTAAAATTATTGTACATTTACTTGTGTGTTTTTTTTCAATTAATTACTTCACCAGAGACTCATAAATAAATTCTGTAATATATTTTTAATAAAAAATGCCTAAGTCACTTAATTATTGGGGGATACTTTATAATTTACTCCCATAGACACTTAATGTTCCACACATTTGTTTCATAGAATCTAGTACAGTAACATTCATATAATCATATTATTGTTAAGAAAAACTTGAGAAACGTACAAAAGCACAAATAACACACTAATGTAGCATACACCTGTTTCAAGGACACTCTGGATCCCCTTCTTCTGTGCAAGAGAACCAACAAACTAGAACTCTAAAAGAAGAATGGAAACGAAAGGAATAAGCATGAAGGATTATATATCCAAGACCTCGATTAAGAGAGAGCCAATCAGAAAGCAGCACCATGCGGCTTTCTCTCATCATGCTACTAAGTGTGCTGATCGTTCTAAAAGAACAGCAGCATCAGGCGCATCATACTGTCTTCTGGTTGGTTCTCTCTTTATCGAGGTCTTGGATATACAATCCTCCCTATTACTTCCTTTCGCGTCCGTTCTTCTTTAAACTTGAGATTTGTTGGTTGTCTTGCACTGATGAAGGGGATCCAGAGTGTTCTTGAAAAAGCTGTATGCTGCATTAATTGCTGAGAGTGGTAGAGTACATTTCTTCTGGTTTTAATAATAAGACACCCACAGCTGCGATTTTTCTTGACATCCAAAAAGCCTTTGATAAAGTGTGGCACTGTGGATTAGCTTACAAATTGATCACTCTAAAAGTCCCTGACGCACTTGTCAAACTTTTAATTTCATACCTAAATAACAGACACTTTCAAGTCAGAGTAAAAAATAACTTATCTACACCCAAGCTCATTAAAAGTAGTGTACCGCAAGGATCCATCCTGGGCCCGACACTCTTTAACATATATCTAAATGACATTCCCAGGACCCCAGACACGGAGCTGGCACTCTATGCAGACGACAGCGCGATACTTGCAAAACACCCTTACGTCTCAGTAATGCACAGACAGCTACAACAACACTTAGACATACTCCAAACATGGCTGGAAAAATGGCGAATAAAATTAAATCCCAATAAATGTCATTGGATTTATTTCTCAAGAAAACGTAAACCTCCGCCTCCTCTGTACATAAACAACCATGCCCTAAAAGCGGAAAAATCTACTAAATACCTAGGTGTAACGATAGACTCCCACCTAACTTGGAAACTGCACGTAACGAACATAATCAAAAAAGCGTATATAACCATAGGAGCCTTATACCCAATGATAGGAAACGGAAATCTAAGTTATCAAAATAAACTCCTAATTTATAAATCGGTCATCTGCCCGGGAATGCTGTATGCAGCACCCGTATGGGGATATGCCTGTAAAACTACCATAGACTTATTAGAGACAAGACAAAACAAAACCCTAAGGATTATAAGGAAAGCCCCTAGATACTTAAGAAACTCGGTAATTAGGAAAGACTTCAAAATAAAAACTGTTAGAGCCCAAATCAAAAAGCTAGCGCTTAAATTCTACAAAAATCTGCCATCTGTCCCAAATGAACTATTATTTAATCTGCATGACTATGATCATCGCAAGGCTAAATCTCGTAAGAGACCCCGCTCGGTACTTAACTTTGATATTCGGTACTAGGAACGTCCCACCTTAATCAGTTGATATTAAAGAAAACTCGCGATCTTTGGTTTTCTACAAAATGTTTAAAATCCTAAACTGCTAAAATGCTAGGTTACCCTCAGATCTGCATCAACCCCCCCAAACTGCTTAAACTCTTAATGTGCAACAAACTGCCACACTAGGAGCTAGGACAAATAATAAAAACAGTAAATCAAAAATCTCGAACCTCCAACTATGGACCAATGAAATAATGTCACAGTATGAAGATAAGAACCACACCTAGAGATTGGAGATTAAAGGCGCTTCGCGCCTGGTGCTCTGTTCTGGACGAAACTCTATGATGATGTATGCTGCATTAGTGTGTTATTTGTACTTTATGCGTTGGTCAAGTTTTTCTTATTCTTCGCACAAATAGTATTGCATTTATTGATCATATTATTGTGTCCATGATGTTCATCATCAATATAAAAACAAAAACAACATCAAAAATGAAATTATTACATTTTTTGTGTACCCAACTTTAGAGACCACTGGACTAAGCAATTTTCCAAAGCAACTGTTACCAATGATTTGAAAAAAAAGTCATGGTTTAGTTCAGGTCAAAATTGGTTCTTTAATGTGTTCCAAATTTATTTATATTGAGCTAACGTAACGTGTGTATTGTAAGCACGACAGATATTCTAGTGTTTCCATCCAATTCATCACATATACCATATATGGACAGTCCAATATATTCAGTAAGAGGATGGATACGACAACGATATATTTCATGGAAGTGACGAAATATGAGAAACTCAATTATTTTGAATGTAAGGTAAAGAAGCGAATTCGCGTTTACGGGTACAAAAATCAACGACACGAGCTCTATGTACCTGAAACAAGGAATTACTTATTTCACAATATGATAATTTCTTAGTGCTAGAATACTTTTTAGAATATCTTATGTTTAATTATAAGATAATTGTTTTCTTCCCTACTTTTGATTAAAACAGTCTGATAACATGAAAACCAAAATCTTAGAATTTGCTTATTCCTATTCCAGTATATTTCTGGAATAAATATCTGAAATAAGTCTTTCGAATCGAAAAATAAAGTTAATATGTTTTTCTAATCTTTAGTATTGTATTTTCTGATGAATACCAGAATAAACACTACACGTTGTATTATATATTAAAATGAATCTGCTATGGTAATTATGTCATGGTCAAATATAATATGTCCATGATACTCATTGACGTGGACATCATATAGTGGATACATTATAATTAATGACTCGGAAAATTTGTGTTCTCTACAATATGGATATGTCCGTGAAAAACTCACTATTACATCTGCAACGAAATAATGATGTGACTGAAATGTAAAGGTTAATATTTTTTAGGTTGGTAAAGCCATCTCTTTGAAACTAACTTATTACTTTCCTTATATACAATAATGTATAAGGAAATTATTGTGACGGGGTCGATAATTCAAATTTGAGTTTTTGATGGGGGAACACGTTTCAAGCATCCCTGATCACGAATCGAACATTTTGAGGTGATGTCTGTGTGTGTGTGTCGATGTTGTACATGATGTGCTCGAGTTCGTAATTCCCCCTCCCGGAAAGATTTTTACAGTATGAAGTTTTACAGTGTTATAAAGTAGAGGTATATTAGAATATTATTAGTAAGTTTCCAAGGGGGACACATCCCCCCTTGGACATTCAATATAACAAAGGAGATAATCAGGCCAGTCGATGTTGTGCATCATGAGTGTTGTAGATCATGGAGTTCCCCTCCCCACACACACACTCGGAAAAAGTTTTAAAGGCGCCTATGTATAAAAAAGAAATATATTCGAATATTATTAGCAAGTGATAGAAAAATGTATCAGTTTTCTAAATATAAACTGCCAGAACTAACGAAATAAAGCAATTCAAAGGAGAGCACTGAATATGGATGAGAAATATATCTAGAACATAAACTTAGTTGAAAATCCCTGTAGTCAACAATGTCCTTAAACAATTTTGTATATTACTTATTTACAAACACCATACTTTACAAACTTAAAAATATTTTAAACACAATACGCTAAAAATCCGCTAGAAAATAATTAATGGGTTTTGTTTAACGAAGTTCCTCGTGTAACGTGATTTTTAAAGGAAAATCAGATTTATTATTTTTAAAACATCGGAATACGCAAACGGATGCTTCGCCAAATTATTGTTGTGACCAAGTGTACTTCACAAACTACTTAAGTTCAATGGTAGTCATTATTAGTGTGTTTCTTCTTGATATTGCTTAAATGTAGGTGAATTCCATGTTATTCATGGGAAAAGTCTCATATATTGCAGTATTACATATGACTTTTTTCTGCTAAGATTAATTAATAGAACTATGTCGAAATATTGTTGCCGTGACTACGTCTACTTCACAAACTACTTAAGTTTGATAGTAGTCATTATTAGTGAGTTTCTTCGTCTTGATATTGTTTAAATATAAGTAAATGTCATGTTATTCGTAGGAAATGACTCCATTTTTAGTATTACATATGATTTTTTCTGCGAAGATCAATTAATAGAATCATGCTTGACCCAAAATGGCGGATCCATTAGCCTTACCCAAGAAATTTTCATTCATGAAACGTCACGTCCCATATCCAATCATCGTCTTAAGTAACGCTGCTTATAAAAGGTTGAAAATGGGGGATGGAATAACCACACCCTTCTGGAAGCTAGCTTATAGTCTAGATTATTAACTAGATCGGACTTTAACAGATTGGAGGTCCTAATACCATGCTTCTTTCAATGAACCGTAAAGGCTAGATGATTTCAGCTTTCAGATATGCACTTTAAAAGAGAAAATAATTTGAAACATTTCATTTAAAGTAATTAAAGTGTTACCATTTTCTGAAAAAATACATATATATTCTCAAAGTTATTTAAAAATATATAATAAATAAAAGTATCTTTAAATTAGATTTTAAACAGGGGAGGTTCAGCCACTGAGCTTTAATGAACCTACGCCACTGTCAAGTACATTGCAATATTCTGCTTTGGGCAAAACATCGTCCTCCTTTAAATTAGCCCTAAGTAAGGGCTTTGGGGCCTGCCTCATTCATATGACTGGATAGACCTTTAATTCGATCTAACACGCAGATGGTCCGGATCGAACGCAGTTGGTTTGGTTCGAGTCTGATGTTATTCTTTATGAAAGTGAACTGTATGGGATTTATTCCTCACAAATATATCCCAAAATTAATGTCGCTGTTGGTACCATTAAGACTAAATTTATTTCTTTGTCTTGAAAATGCTAGTTACCTTAGGTTATAATAATTTTCACATGTATTGCTTTAGTAATTTTGGCATTTCGGGTCTTAAGCAACATTTCATTTAAATTGCAAGAAATACATTAATTATAAAGTTCAGAATAAGCTAAACTCTAATATTTTGCTCCTAAAAATTCACAATTTTTATCAAGAATAAAACAATTGATCCGCTTAGCATAATTTTGGAACTGTCTTAAAATATCAATAATTATGTGCGACATTGTGAGATAAAACGTTTGATAGCAGCTTATTAAGCAATGCATCATTAAAACTTTTGAACCAGGCAATGAAAAGAAAGAGCTGCTTCATGAATATCATTATCTCAAAATAGCATAATGTAAGCTCAAAAAATATGTAAGTACATGCAACGTGTAAAACAAAAGATTACCATTGTATTGAAGAAAAAATGCAAATACTTTTCTTATCAGCCAACTTGACACCCAGATTAAGTGTCTACGTAATTTTACAAAATTTAGAAGCTCGTAAAAGTCAGTTTTCTATGAAAACGTATTAAATGTAGTTGATAAAGAACATGCATGCATAAAAAGTGTGGCGGGTAAATTTTAAAGTTAAAGCGGGCATTTCATCAAGTCGCGTTGAAAGAAAAATGAAAACCTGTTCAAATATTTGAAAAATGTATTTATTAAAAAATTATTATTCAGCATAATCTCTGAATAGTACATTCATTTTTACTTTATCCTGCAATACATGGAAATGTATAGGGAAAGTATTGGAATCATGCCGAAAATCGCAACTCGACTTTTCGACGGATCTACACATTTCGAGACCTCTAGAATAGTAAAAAAGCATTTTTAGCTTGACCTCTGTGTGTGTGTCTGTCTCTGTGTCTGTGTGTATGAGTGTCTGTCTGTGCGTCTGTGTGTCTGTGCAATGTATGTATCCGCTCTAACTCAAAAACTAATGGACTGAATTTCATAACATTTGGTTGGTAAGACTTTTGGGCATGACGCTGGTGCTGATTAGTTTTTGGTGCAATTCGGAAAAAAGGAACCCGCCTTTTTTTTGCGAAATGTCAAGCAAAAATCTCATCCACTCTAGCTGAAATACTTATTGAGCAAATTTCGCGAAATTTGGTAAATAAATCACTTGTGGGATACTCTGTTGCTGATTAGATTTTGGTACGATTCGGAATAGAACAACCCGCCCTCTTTTACGAAATGGCCCGCAAAAATCCCCAATATCTAAAATAAAGACTACGTATGTTCAAATGTATTAATTGAATGCGTGTTTTATGCGTAATTTTTGACGAGGAAAAGAATAAGAACAACTCTATTACTCTAGGACTAACCGTTCTTGAGATATTTGAGATTTTTTGCATTTTTGCTATGCCGCCTTTGGAAAAATGTCCAATTATTAAATAAAAGAAGAAATTGGATTAAAAATGAAAAGTGTGTGTTAATTTGTACTATTAAACTCAATTTAATGAGTTCTTAAAGAAATATAGAAAGAATGAATTCGCGTCTGCAGGGAAAGTCATGTGCTGCCCACACAAGATATTTACTTTCCCTGCAATACATGATAATGTATAGGGAAATTATTGGAATCATGCCGAAAATCGCAACTCGAGTTTTCGACAGATCTACACGTTTCTATACCTCTAGTATACAAAGAACTATTTTTAGCGTGACGTCTGTGTGTGTGTCTGTCTGTGTGTCTCTCTGTGTGTCTGCCTGTCTATGCGGATTTTGTATCCACTCTAACTAAAAAACTAATTGGCCGAATTTCATAAAATTTGGTAGGTATGCCACTTCTGGGCGACTCTAGTGCTGATTAGCTTTGGGTATAATTCGGGATAAAAGAACCCGCCTTTTTTGCGAAATGGCTCGCAAAAATTGCTGTATCCACTCTAGCTGAAAAACTAATGGACCGAAGTTCACAAAAATCGGTTGATAAGTCGCTTGTGGGTTAACTGCTTCTGCTTAGATTTTGGTTCGATTCGGAATAAAACAATCACCCTTTTTTGCGAAATGGTTCGCAAAAACCTTTAAAATCTAAACTAAAAACTACGTATGCTCAAATATACACATTAAATGCTTGTTTTATACGTAAATCCCCAATATTTAAAAAAAAAGACTAGGTATGTTCAAATATATTAATTAAATGCTTGTTTTATACCCCTAATTTTTAACGATGAAAAGGAGGAGACCAACCCCATTACACTTGGACTATCCGTTCTCGAGATAATTTAGTTTTTTCGTATTTTCTCTATTACACCTTTGAAAATAAGTCCAGTTACCAAATGAGAACGAAAATTGAATTAAAAGTGAATTAAATTTAATTAAAATAAAGAGAACGTGGATATGAGTCTGCAGGGAGAGTCATGTGCTGTCCACATCAGATTTATAATTTATCGAACCATCAGATATTGAGTGCAGGAAGTTCAATTCGTTTTACGATATCTGTTCATCGGATGAACTCAAAACTGCCAAATTACTTACTTTTAAATACGCGCTCCACTTTTCTCACTCCTGTTAAAATTACTTACTTTTATCTCCACTCCTGCTACTCTTTACTCTTGCTCGCTACGCTCTCCAACCCCTGGGAGCTCTTACAATAATTAGAGCGTTACTTTGGTAATAACTTGAAGGTTCTCATTTTTCCGCAACTCCTTTAACTTCACAATTCCACAATTTAGAAATGTTGATTTCACTTTTTAATAATGAATTTCAGTACACATTATAATGTAACTGGAAGTTATTCCTGCTGCATATACAGTATTGTGGCAATTAATTGAGAAATGCAGTTTTTTTTTTATAAAATTCAGTTTTATTCAAGTTTTCTATGGATACATTTAAAACTAATAAGTGATATGACCTCCCCGAGACTTTATAACATCACAGACACGTTTCGGCATGGAATGTACTAGACTAGCACATGTAGTTTTAATTTCAACGTCTCTGAACCATATGGCAAAAACGGCCGAAATTAGCTTGTCCATCGTCGTACAGTCAAATTTATGAAGCCGTTTTTTGACAATAGCCCACAAATTTTCTATGGGATTCAAGTCTGGTGAATTCCCGGGCCAATCCAGTACGGTAATATTTTTTTTTGAGCAGAAATTTTTGATTCGCTTCGAAGTGTGACATGGCGCGCTGTCTTGTTGGAAAACGCAATATCCGTTCGGCCACAGTTTAGCCATGGTTGGAAGCACTTTTCGGGTCAATATGACTTCGTAACTGGCACTGTTCATCATTTCCTCTACGGGAACAAGAGATTCTGTCCCCAAAACGCTGAAACAACCCCAAAACATCTTTTTGGGCGGATGCTTGGGTGCTTGATTGATGTGGTGCTGATTGAGAGGTTCTCCTTGGCTCCTTCTCACGAACATAGATTTAAATCCCTGAACCACAAAATGTGTTTGTCAGAAAAGAGAACTTTCTCTCAGTCCATGTTTTGTATTTTCGTGCCCATTTCAACCTTTTTTTCTTCATGCGAAGCGTCAGAAGCTGCTTCTTGTACGGTCGACGTGCTCTCCGTCCGCGTTCTAACAGCCTGTATCGCACTGATGAAGGTGCAATATCAACACCAGCTGCCACCATGGACTTAGACAGGTCAAAACTGGTTAATCGAGGATTTTTAACACTCATTCGATGTAAAGTTTTGTCGTCACGAGTCGAAGTTGATCTTTTTCGGCCGCATCTCCCAGAGCGGTTGGTTCCAGCATTTCCTGTTTCCTGAAACCGCTTCCAGATCCTCCCGACACTTGCTGTACTCACTCCACATATTTTACCTATTTCCTCGAACGTCTTAGAAGTGTATTCTCTAAGCGCAATCACTTTAGCACGTGTTTCCGCTCTGATATCCATGACGCTAATGAGCCCCGCAACAACTGAGAAACTACCACTGCGGAACACCTGCCACCTGGCGGAGGAATTTGAACACCTGCTACGTACCAGGTGCATACGAACACCTGCTACTTTGATATTAACTGCAATATGAACTCTGAGCTAATTTGGAGTGCTTCTTCCTAAGCTTACGTGTGATAAAACGAAAAAAATGACATTTCTCAATTAATTGCCACAATACTGTATTTCTGTCGAGATAAAAGTAGCTCTAAAGTATTTTCGGTTAATATTCCTAGTACGAAAGGACTGTATTTGCTTGGTAATTTAGTTCTTATAATACTGTAATACAACGACTTCCAAAAGTTAAGCGCTCATTGCAAATTTTCATTTTTCGAAAGAGTATTTGAATTTGAGTGGCCAAGTGTGGCTGCCGATATAGATGGGAGTATGCAAATATCGTATGTTACAACCAATCACGTTTAACTGTCAGGATATATGTTAATTAGACACCCGTTGAGACTCCAGCATTCTGAAAAGTTTGAGGAAGTGCATTTAAATGCTGATACGAAGTGTTTATAACTTATGTAGGATTATTTTTTATGATATTCGTGTTTCTATGGCTGAAAGAAGACGAATGACAGATAGTGAGCGCTGGCGTGCTGTCGAACGTATTGAAGCAGGGCAGTCAATCAAAACTGTCGCTATTTTCTTTGACTTTGATCATTCAGCAATTTCTCAATTATGGAAACAATTCCAAACAAGTCAAACAGTTGTCTGAAGACCTATGTTCGGTCGTCCAAGAGTTGCCATACCCTCTGAAAATCGGTATATTGCTATAGTAGTCAAGCGGAATAGACGAGTGACCTCCACAACTGTTACATCCATGGTTCCAGCGGCACTTGGTAAGACGATATCTGCCAGTACTATCCGTCGAATGCTCCATGTGAAGGGACTGTACGCCCGAATACCATGTTTTTGTGTACCATTAACAGTCTAAACCAGAAGGGAAAAATTAAAGTGGTGTCGTCAACATGTCAATTCGACTGTCTCACATTAGTGCAACGTCCTCTTCGCGGACGAGTCCAGATTTGCCCTAAAAATAGATGATAAATGTGTAAGGGTCTTTAAAGAACCAGAAACACGCAATCAGGCCAAGAACATCACGCATTCAGAGGTCGCAGCGTCATAGTGTGGGTTGGAATTTCAATGGGATATCGCACAGAGTTGCACATCTTTAAAAGCGGTTCTGTGACGGCTGCGCGGTATAGGGATGAATTCCTAGACCCCATTGCGGGACTCTACGCTGCAGCAGTTGGTCCTAATTTCCTCCTTATGAACGATAATACCCGCCCCTATCGAGCTAACATCGTATCCCGTCGTATCGAGCTAACATCCAGGTATCGAGCTAACACGAATACCTGGAAAGTGAGGGAATGTCTGGTATAGAGTAGCCGACGTATTCCTCCGACCTTAATCCCATTGAAAACCTATGGAATGCCCTCGGGGGTGCTGTCTCTGCGCATTTACCTCCTCCAGCCAGTCTCACAGAATTGTAAAATGTCCTATTGGTGGAATGGTCATTGCTCGTATCTGCGAAGGTTGATTGCTTTATTGAAAGGATGGAAAATCGTTTTAAAGTTTGTGTGCAGGTCCGGACTGGTCACATACCATATTAATTTAAATTTTGTTTGGTTTGTTTGTCTTTAAACATCATTTTGTTAATAACCGAAATGTGACGTCATCATATAACTTACGAAAAGTAAATATTTTTTCATCTTTGTACATAATTCTTGTTTTCTTTAATGCATAAACGCATTTGCTACCTTCATGTTAAATTTTGAGTTAATCGAAGCTTTACGTTTCCATGTTTGCTGATTTTGCCGTCTGTGCTTAACTTTTAGAAGCCAGTTTATTATTATAAGCACTTTCTGGAAATAATCACGTTTCTATGCTATTAGCTTCAAAAGTTAGTTTAGATTAAACCAAAAATTAACAATTCGCATTGAAATGGCCGGGAGAGAGCCATTTCTGAAATCTTCGCTTTGAAGTTATTTGTTAGGTAACTCGTACACCGATTTTGATACAATTTTACGTTGTATTTTTTGGCTTGGTAATGGACCCACTCGATTTTCTCACTCTGAATTTGGACCCTATTTTTAATTAATTTTTTTATCCGAGGCATGTCTTTAAATGTGTGGTGGTTTGCTATCGCCGTTTATGTCACCTGCACCAAAGCGAACTGGAAGTGATATTTCTCTAAGTATTGCATAACTGATAAAACCGTATAAACGTTTCCTGTTTTGGACACCTGGCTTCTAAAGACTCTCGATGTGTTTCACATAACTATAACGTCGGTGACAGTATGTTGACACTTGAAAGCGATAATTTTCGGCACCGGCATCTGTAAAAACTAATATGATGGTGCACCTTACAAACAAGGGTTGTACAGGGATGATACTACATAAATGAGCCCCGTGACCAGTGACGACCAATAAGATCACTCCGTCTGGGGCGTGTACAGATTTTAATCCAGAGAAAAACTCTCAAGTATTCGGACTGAACACTTTCTGTTGAGATCTCGAAATGACCAGACGAGCCCCAGTTTGACTTGTTTTTGAACTTTCGCTCTACTCACTCGAAACTTCCGTTCGACTGCTTCGAACTTTTACTGTCCTAGGACGCTACTGTTTTAGACTGCACGCAGGGCTAATCAGCCTGCCGTAGAATCGCTCTGTGAAAGTTTTTACAATTTATATAAAATGTATATATCTTCTTGTAAATAATAAATATTCCTTTATGCAAAGATAACTCCTGGTCAACAAAAAAAAAATAAAAACAAGAACAATTGTCGGGGGATTATGCCTTCTCGAAAACAATTAGAGGGCCAAGGCGTTAATACAGCAAGCCAGGTTCAGCCCACACAATCAGCGAACCCTGCAAATGTTTGAACGAATCTATAAGGTTACGGATCTCGCCAGAGGTCGAAACGTACGTGGCAATACACCAGGCTCATTTTGCTTAGGGGCGTGAGAGGGGTGTACATGAAAAAAGTGTTATCCCAACGAAATAATTCTGCTGAGACATTTTTTTAGCCTTTGCAGGAAACCTGATATACGTGCAGCGATCTAAGTTGTGATTAGGTGCTCATTTAGGGCGAGCGTGTGCTCGTGTGTGTTTTGCAATTTTGGCGTGTGCTCGAGTGTGTTTTGTAATTTAAGCATGTGCTTGCGCAGCAGGTGCATAAGCTTATCGGAAAATTTAATGAATTTAATTAATCCCAGCTTTAAATCTCGGGCAACAACGAGTACAGTTTTTTGTTTGCAATACATTTGAAAGACGGGAGTAAATTCCTAAAAAAATGATTTCATTCCAAATCACTATTATAGCAAGAGCTAAAATAGCCAAGAAAAATGATCTTTCCTTTGTGAATTTCATATTGGTACCCATTCTGTTATTTCAAGTCTAAAATATTATTATATGTTACTCATAGATTCTCTGTTCACGGTGTGTGTTTTTAATATGACCATAACATTTAGTTAAGCTCATTTTGTTCTATCACCTAACAAAGTACGGGATTAATAAGAATAAATATCGTTTTATTTTACTTATAGAGTGACTGTTGATTGGTTACTATTTTACTACAGCCATTTGGTCAGAATTTTGTTAAGCTCATAGATTTATTCTATCGCCTCACAAAGAGATTAATAAAAAATAAACTTGCAATATTTTTTCCATAGTATCTATATCTATCGATAATATTTCAAAAATGCATTTTATATAATAAATTATTTCATAATAGTTCTGCGCAAGTATCTCCCAGATATAACTAGAATACTGCACCGAATACAACAGCAGATGATAGAAATTAACATCCCTTCTGGGACAAACAAGCGCATTGTGTGAACCGTGTCGTTTTACGCGCCAACTGTGCAGGGCTGCTTTAAGTTTCGCCAATGTTAATTTAGATCTATTGATCGATACCTTACTATTTTGGAAATGCCATTAAATATTATATGTCTGTGAAACCAGTACGCTATATAAACCTTTAATTATTCGATTTTTTTACTATTCAGTCATACCTGAAATGAAGAGCTTTTAAGCGTGACTTTTATTAGAGGCGTGTTGGCATGTTTTAACTGTAATTCATATTTCTGAAAAAAGTCTGAATAAAATTTATTCAGACTTTAACTTTTTATTTAAATTCCTTCCAGTCCATATTTAAAATACATAATGTTTACTAGCTGTGGTGTTCAAAGCTACCGGTAATTATTTTAGTTGTCTCTTAGTAGTAATTTTTAGTAGGCGTTTTTCTCGCAGTTTTCGAAGTATTTCATGTTTCTATTTAAAATGCAAAAATTCATAAAAAAGCAAGAAATTTATTATATCTTCATAGGGTGGCAAATGATGTGTACACTTTATTTTTGGCGGAAGTATAAAGTATATTAATTATCTTTTACATATTTCGTATAGTCATGATAATTTTCGGAAAAACCGGAAATGTCATCACCTAAAATATGAATAGAAATCCTTCGTGAATACCCAAACCCCTGCCAGAATTTTATTCTGAATCCATATCAGTCATCATCTAAGCTCTATCAATGGCTAATCTTGAGAAATAAATGTTTCAAAAAATAGTTTTAATCGAAAATGGAAAAAGAACTGGAAAGCGTAATCCTTAGTGAACCCTTATTCTTTCCGGAACTTAATACTGAATTCGCATCAGTCCTCATCTAAGCTACTTAGATCTGTGACAGATTCCGAGAAATGAATGTTTCATGTTGTTGTTGTTGAAACCCAGACCGCCCGACCTACCAGAAAGGTGTAAGGTAACTGTTTGGACGGTCGGGAAGTGCCACCCAATTTGGATCGGAACCCAGTGGGGGAGGCATCCACAGGGACCGTACCCTCCTTCCCCTACCACCAACCTCTCGGAAGGACTTTCGGACCCACATGTTTAACGTGATAGTACTCCGCATGAACACGGCGGCAGTTTTGGCAGTGGCTGGAATCGAACCCGGGCCTACCGAGTGCAACTCCAACGCGCTAACCAATGGGATACCGCGACCCCATGAATGTTTCATGTAAAATTTTTGAAACGAAATTAGAAAAGATACCGTAAGTGAAAATTCTTAGTGAACTACTCTATACCTCTTCTAGAATTGAATGCTGAATCCTTATCATTTATCATCTAAGCTATCATTTATTATTTAAGATTTTAAAAGAGATCTAGCATGTTTACAAAAGATCGGATTTTTTAAATAAAAAAATAATATTTAAAATTTAATTGTGCTGGAATTGATACAAAACGAACCGTATAATATGTAAAACGCGAATAATGGCACATGCCATCGTTCCAAAAATTATGTCATTAGCTTTAAATAAAAACATAAAAAGTATTTAGGTAATACATTTTAAAGAATAAGTATCTTTTTAATAACAGTTTAGGAGCTTCCGTACGTAATTTATCGTACTATATTTCATTCGATGTATTTAATATAATCAGGGATATCATGCTCCATAGCAAAAAGTAAAATTCCAAATATCTCGAGAACTGCTCCTAATAATAGAGTTACCAATATTCTGTTAAAATAACTTGCAAAGCCTCCACCACATTTGCTAATGAATTTATTTCAAATTTCTTATAATTGTTTAGTTTAAATAAAAACTGTGAGATTTAGTGAGACAGTTTTAGGTTTGTATTTATGATGTGTGTAATGTCAGACAATGGCATCAGTCTGAATGACGCCAGTTTTATAGCACCCTGACCCGAGAGGTCAAGTAGGCCATAAATCTAAGAGGCTAAAGTGAAGCCACGAGATCGGTTTAAACTATTAACCGATATTGATGTTGTCTGGTCGCATGGCCCTGAGGTCGACCAATGATAACCGAAGAGGCGTGTCATCCTTAGACGGAAAGAGGTGGTAACCAAAAGTTCTATAGATTCCATATAAACTTCGACGCCATATAGACAACAAAAAAACGAAATATTCTAATATCGGATTCCAGAGAGACGGTAATGAAATGTCCTGAGATGCACTTGAACGTCACTTTCACCAGATAGACAAAAATGAAATGTCCTGATATGCACTTGAACGCGAAGTACCAGAGAGACTTCAACGAAATGTTCTAATATACAGGTGAAGGCATGAGTCACGCAACACAACTCTACGATCAGCCAACTGGTAGTAAATAAATATTTGAGATCAGTAGAGTGACTACTGAACTCGTTCGAGCCATCGTGATGGCAGGGATTTATCACGATGGCCCCGACTCGTTAGCGTAATTTGAAAACGTAAACAAAACAATTAGTTAAAAGTTGCAATAAAGGTGAGAATTTAAATTCTAGGACGTAAAATTAAATAAATTTTCAAATGCGCAAAATAATGCAAGGAATTAATTTTAAATAAGCTAAAAGAAAATAAACAAAACATAAATTTCATTTTTTTTTAAATTTAAAAATTTTAAATTTATGGAAGTATCATGGAACGCGTTAAAAATATTTAGACAAAAGTTAAATTCAATTTTTTTTTAAATTTAAAAATGTAAAGTTATACAAGAATTAATGAAGGAGTTTAATAATATATGAAGTAGTTGAAGGTGTTGAAATTCAAAATTGAAATTGAAATATGTTAAAATGGGAAGTTATTTAAAAAAAACTGCACTATAAGCAACGAAAGAATCATTGTAAAATTAAGTACGTCATATAATTTACAAATAATAAGTAATTGGTTATGACGTTTATATGAAATATGTAAATGAGAAACGAGATAAAATACGTAATCTCAAGAGGTTAATTAAAATTTAAAATGTAATATAATGCATTAAAGTGATTGAAAATAGTTGATCAATTGATATAAAAGGATTAAATAAAGTTGCAAGTCAAACGTTAAGTGATAGTAAGGCGCTTAAAGTTGACTTTAATATTTAATACAAATTAGCTATAAGGCATACCATTAATTAAAATTTAAATAAGAGATTTCGTGAGAAAAACGATGCAATAACAGAAATTACTATACCATAGCGGTAAATACAGTCTTACAATAAATAATGTGATAGGGTATTCAAAATTACAAAATAAAAAACACTCAAAAATAATGGGCAGATATAAAATGTTTTAAAATAGATTATTTCAACATTTATGACATGTTGAATTGGGGTAGAAAGGAGTTTTAAGGTACTTTTAAGTACTGAGGCTTTGTTGAGCGCGGTCCAGCATCAAATCTTCGGTGAGCGAGGAGCAAAACCTGCTTTGTCATTATCTTCCAGTAAAGTTGAAATGCTTTTTTTTCCCACTCGTATTTCTTCGATTAGCGAAATTGAGTTAAGAAAGAAATCGATTAGAAAGGGTCAGAGAGTTTATGAACACTCCCCTTCAAAAAGGAGCTGTGTACCAGTCTTATAATTAACAAACAAATCGATCACAACTGTCACCGCGAAAGCAGGGCCGGTCAGGGTTGCTGTTTGTTTACATATCAGATTTAACAGGACATTGTCAGATAGAGCACGTTGTCAATCGCATAATAGTGTTCAAAGTATGTAAAGATGTTTGAAATTAAAACAAATTGATGATTTTGTACTGTGAGGTTAAAAGCTAAACAAATATGATGTACTTTATGAAGATATCAATGATGAAAATTTAGTAAATCAATGGATAGTGAATTGTGTAAAAATAACATGAAAATAATAATGTGTAATTTGCAAAAAAAGTTGTTAATTGTTAAAGGTATCAATAACTGTATATACGTATGTAATATTAGGCGAGTACATGTGCATATACATAAAATTTAATTGAATTAGTCAAAATTTAAATTTTGCTTGATTTGAAAGCTCGACCTGATATAATGTTGATGAGTACATAATTGATATAAATATAGTGCAATATGTGTTTACAAACTTTTGTGTGCACAACAAGACTTTGTTGACTTACAGTGAAAAATGACAGATTTTCATCATCGAAAAATATCAATTACAGAGTTGTCAAGGACACGATCTTTGTTTCTGAACTTTATTTCGAACTTTATTTTAATCGAACTTTATTTCTGTTTTCTTTTTGTTGTTTATTTGGTCTGGGGAGATATGTGAGACCAGATTTAGCTAGACAGTTTTAGTTTTGTATTTATGATGTCTGTAATGTCAGACAATATTATTAGTCTGAATGACGCCAGTTTTGCAGCACCCTGACCCGAGAGGTCAAGTAAGCCATTAACTTAGAAGGCTTAAGTGAAGTCAATAGATTGGTTAAAACTGTTAACCAATATGGAAGGTGTCTGGTCGCATGGCTCTGAAGTCGACCAATGGATTTCTAGGAGGCGTGTCGGATCTCAGGCGGAATGACCTGGCAAACAAAATGTTCTACAGCAATTCCATATACACTTGGACGACATATAGACAGAAAAACGAAATGTCCTGATTGACTTGAACTTCAGATTCCAGAGAGTCGGTAACGAAATGTCCTTAAATACACTTGAACGTGAGTTTTTCCAGACAGACAAAAAACGAAATGAACTGCTATGCACTTGAATGTGAGGTTCTAGGGAGACTTCCACAAAATGTCCTAATATACATTTGGACTCAGATTCTAGGTAGAACACCTTGAGTTAGTACCAGTTCAATATGATGAAACAGAACCAACGTACGAGCTGTGTGTCAAATTTACAAGAAAAATTGAATGTATGTGAATGTCCATTATTGTAGCAGGCCATAGACCATTTCGATAATTATAATTTACCTGGTCTCACATGTGCAATCTTCTCCGCAAATAGTATGATAATTGTTGTAATTAAATTAATAATTAACCAAATGTTGTTTTTAAAGTTAAAAAATGGTGTAATTAATTGAGTAGCATTATGTTAATAATTATTCTTTTACAGGAACTTGCATGGAAGAACAATCATATGGTGGGTTAAAGCGGCATTTCATGTAACAACGCAATGCAATTAATTAACTTCAATTAATGTCAACTATTATTTTAGTTTTGTGTAACACAAAAACATATTGAGAATGACGCTAGCGATTGACTCAAATAGATATTCTTATACATCCATTTAGGATAATTAAATTAAATAGTTTTATAAAATGTTTAGAATAACAATGTCATTTAAAATACTATAGGACTTTGCACATAAATTAAATTTTAATCCCTTTATATTATATATTTCATGCGATGAACGGATGTACTGCTAGTAAGTGATATGAATGAAATATTTAATGAATTTGCATTGGGAGGCAGACAATTTATATTTCGATGAAGTCATTTGTATAAAGTCCATTTTGGTAGAATTGCCTTTTTCGATGAAGATACCTAATTGATGATGTTTTCAAGTATAATAAATTACTGTAGTACTGTGAAAGTTAAAAAAATATCACCGCTGAATGTATCACATTTTAGAGATGTTTAAATAAAATTGCATTCCAGTTGGAAAATATTTAATAAATGATGTCTGCATGATTCACCTTTCTTGTATTTTCTTATGTGTCGCGTAACTAAAATTATCCGTCTAAAAGTTAATCTTACTTAAAGTTCTTATTTAAAGTTCGGTTAAAGGTGGAGTCATAGGTCTGCTACCCGTTGCTTAAGATGTATCTAGTCGTGTAATCTTTATGAAACACCCTGTATACTCCGCCCTGTATACTCGAAGTCAATAAAAGTGTGTAAAAACATTAAATGACAGTTTTCAATATTAAATATTGACACAAAAGCATTTTTTGACAAAAGCAAGAAAGAATGATGCTTTGATTTTCTCAACTGATACAATTTTCTTTTCGAAGCACTCTGCCCAATGCCACTGAAACTGTCCACTCGATTATTTTTTTCAAAAACTAGATACCTCCAACCTGTTTGAGACTTTCAGGATTATGTTCCAAGAATAGGGGTGCCCGGAGGCGTGAAACGCCAAAAGGTATCCCCTTAGCACTCAGGCGGGGAAGAACGTTTATCCGCATTGCTTCAAACGGTAGGTGACTACGCAGGGGAAAGGACATTTTTGGCAATGCTTATTCCCTCCCTCCCGCTACGAGCGTTGAAAATGTTTTTGGGTTCGAGAAGACAATCCTCTTCAGCCATTTACTTCAATATTTTACGCATTTTTACATTCTCTACAAAAATATACATAATGTGCTATGTATAGGAAAACATTTTCGTAACAGAGTCAAGTATTCGAAATCGATTTTTTGTTGCATTTACACATTATGTGGATGTTTAAACACGATTGAAATATTTTCAGAGGTACGGATATACTCTTATATCCGTGGGTATTATGTGCCTATCAGTGCACTGGAAATGTAACTTATGTATGTGCCAACTATAACTCAAGGATTATCAGATGTTGATGATATTTATAATTAGTGTTTTTCTCTGGTGTCCATTAAATTACCTTAAAAATAAAAAAATGGAATTAGTTATTTTACATCATGTGCAGAGTTCACTTTGACAATGAAATCTTATAATTCCGTCATATATTGAGTTACAACATATCGTCTGAAATTATGGATGTACTCTCAGGATACAAAAATGAAACCACATTTCAGGATAACTAACATCTTTATTTGCAAGCACAGCGTAAACAGGGACAATATAGAGAAAATAGCACGATAACTAACTCACAAGATCATTAAACTGTTAGATACAGTAAACATGCAGCACTAATTTCACAAAATAGCTGCTTTTCACAATTCAATGTTGTTCATATCCCGTCAACTGCTCTTCAACTGAGCTATGACTTATTTCATATACTGCCTGTAGAAACTTTCAGAAGGTGGTGGTATCTCCAATAATATTTATTATTTGAGAATATTCTTGTTCTTTCGAAAAGTCGTCAAGTAGGCGAGATAAATCGCCAATTTTTGGAGTTTTCAAAAATGGCAACCCTACATTGAAGTAATAGGGATGACTGCTTGCAAATGTAATTTTCTCTTTTGGTTCTCAAAAGAGCCATAAGTGAAGGCATTTTACATGTTTGTAACACTGCTCCCTACTTAAGACTAACTACACTTCCTGGGTAGTATCAAACTACAGTGGTTCAAAATATGGAGCTAATCTGTTAATATGGAAGACTTTTGGCTTGTTTAAATAATATTTCTGAATCCGATATACGACACTGTTTATTCTTTTTATTATGACGTAGGGTATTTCCCAGTTGTACTATAGTTTCGGCGAAAATCCTGGTCGTCGTAGAGGGTTGAACAGTCACACTTTGTCACCTTCCTTCAGCCGTCCTTTATTAGCTTTCGCATCGAACCGTGTCTTCATTCTCACTGCTACAATGTTTACTTTTTCATGCGCGACACGATGAAATTCCTCCAACCGTACCTGCAGATTTTGCATATATTAATCAGGCGACGAAGGGGCATCACGTGGTAGTTCAAGTAATAGGTCACACGATAGTCGCAAATTCCGGCCAAGCAATCTGCGACATACCGGATCTTCTACGTATCATTAAAGTGTAGCAGCATCGAATAGTCAGTAACTATGGTAACATGGAAATACAGGGAGATTTGAAACGATCTGTAAAAATTCTAAAGGGAAATACAGAACACTTAAATAAACCGTGTTAACACGCCAATCGCCAATCCTTCCTTGTTTTCCTTTCCGTTCAATTTACGATATCCTGGCTAGCTTTTAAGCTCCAACTAAATATATCAGTTCTAAATGCTCACGTTTTATTTAGATATATAACCAAAAAGAGTATAAGTATCACAGAATTTCGAAAGAAATTAGCTGTTTATCATCCAAATTGTCGGGATGAAGAAATTCCAAGTAGCAATATTGTAAATACACCTCAGATATCTCGTTACAAATTACAACAAAAAAAATTCTGATGTGGGCAGCACATGCCTTTCCTTGTATAATGCAAGGAATTTACTACTTTTACAGTAAAAGAAAATAGGTTATTCTTATAGTGGATACTTATATTCTGTCCAAGATATTGACATTTCGTCAATTAATCGTCATTTTCATTGATTTAGCGTCATTTTCATCCATTTGGCGAGATTTTCGTTAATTTGGCAAGATTTAAAAAAAGTCGCCCAGTTTGGGACATTTCGCCAAACTCGTCACCAAATTTTCTCGTCAAGCGTTGTGGACGGAGAAATAAGTTATTCTTATAACAGGTTGCGGTTCAAATACAAAAGTATTACTCAAAGTGTATTTTCTCGTGAATGGAAAGAGCTAGATCCACGAAAATGATGTCACCAAATTCATCGCATGATATTACATATGAAAAGTGAACATGTTTCTCAACAGTTAATATTTCTTTTTAATTTATTGGATTAATTTAGAAATTTAATTGAAAAATATGCAATATCTTGAGAACGGTTCATGCTGGCGTTCTAAAGTTTATTGTGTGTGCCAATCGTTTTCTAAGGAAAAATTCCATAATAAAGGTCTATTTGCGTAATTTTATTAAAGGTTTTGATTTTTTGATAAATGTTTCAAAATTTCACTCTAAAATTTAGGGGGGTTCTTAACATTCTATTGTGTTTAAAAACGATAGGCTACCAGTATTAACGCATTGTAATTTTTGTACCAAACTTCATTCGAATCGCTCCATTTGTTCTTAGGATATCGTCTCCACAGACTCACTGACACAACACATACTTTCACACACACATACACACACACACACATCACCTCAAAAATGTTCGATTCGTGCGTGATCAGAGATTCTTGAAACGTGCTCTCCCGTCGAAAACTCGAATTCGAATTTTCGACCCCGTCACAATACTTTCCTTATACATTATATGTATATAAGGAAAGTAAAAATGGAAGTGCATCGAAAGTTTGAAGATATTGCAAAAAAAAATGCTACGAAGATAATGCAGCACGAATCGGAAGAGATATTGCTAGGAAGTTGGCAAAAGAAGTAACAATATGCTTTTAAACCTGCACTGGACAATCATTTATGTTTTTCCAGTGTTTTAACAATATCCATTAAAGTAATTTTTCGGGTAAGAAGTAATATTTTGATACATTTTTTTATAATCTTCAAACTATTTAATTTTTAATATAACAATATATTTTTTTAAATTATACTGAACGGAAAGTCAATTGTTAGTGACCGGTGACGGACGCAGCGCTTAACTTGTTAATGGATGTATGCCCTCTGACATCAGAGCTTGGTAGTGAAGGACGCTGATAGTGCATAAACGAAAGGCAGAATGTGTGAACAGATATTTCATATACAGAATTTTGACAGTTGAACAGCATTCTAATAGTGGTTTTATACAGTTGGAGGTGCAAGCGCGCAGTGTTCGGTGGTTCTGCAAACGTCCTTTAGGATACCGTTTACGTTGCAAGCAGTTCGTCTATTGTCTTTCATTGATAGTCCCATGCGCTAGATGCATATCAACTATCTCAGCATTTCAAGACTTAACAAATCTACGTTACAGATGTCGACAGTGAAGAATAGTCCATTATTGAGACTCCAAACAACGCCCTCTAGTATTTAAAAGTGAGTCTACAGACATACATTCGATAATGAAAAAGGTATGTTTTGATGTTACATATTTCCTATTAAATTTTAGACACAGAGTTTCGAATCATTCTGTATAAATACCTCAAAATATCATTATTAGCGTGGCTGTCTGATTTGTACACTTTCCACAGTTATTCTTACGCAGAAAATTCTTCCAGTGCAGCTAAAGTATGTTCCTTGAGACCTCGGTTCCATCGTACCATTGAGAATATGATTTCGTATATACATATATGTTCGGAATACGTCGAATCTGTATGTTTTGTACTTTAATTAACTTTTTTAATTCCCCCATTTATTTAAAAATTGTTAGTTGAATGCACTATACAGGGTGTCCCATCAAGACCGCCCAAACTCTGCACAGCCAGATTCCTCGCTTGGAATACATAAAAATTGGCGAAAGAATTGTACCTCTACGGTCCATAGTTTTCGAGAAAAATGCGAGAGAAAAGTATGACGTCATATCCGGTGTACAAAAAAGCAACTTTATTGGAAACATGAACATCGGTATTTGCATATGTTTACATAGGAAGATGTTCAAAATGTCCACCGCCCATATTGAGGCATGCATGCGCGCGCATAAAGTACATGTTGCAATATTCACGTACAGAATACATTATCACCATGCGAAGATTACTGGTTGCTACTAGATGCAGCCTTTTAAATACGATGCAAACGATGGCTTGACGTCATTCCACGGCACGCGCATGCATGCCTCGATATGCGCGGTGGACATTTTGAGCATCTTCCTATGTAACATATGCAAATACTGACGTTCATGTGTCCAATAAAATTGTTTTTTAGTACACCGGATATGACGTCATACTTTGCTCTCGCAATTTTCTCGAAAACTATGGGTCGTATAGGTACAGTTCTTTGGCCAATTCTTATGTATTCCAAGCAAGGAATCTGAATGTGCAGAGTTTGGGCGATCTTGCTGGGGCACCCTGTATATAGCTTAAAATGTTCGATTAGTTTTAAATATCAGGAGTTGCGACACGTCAAATTTTTCAAATCACTAAATCAACTAAACAAATGACAAATCTTAAAACTAGATCCCAAAGTCACTTTATTAAACAATCATCCTACAGACGTACAGCAAATACAGCCAAAGTGCTTTCAAACATCCCCGTGTTCATCCTCAGTGGTGATATAATGTAAAACAGATGCCAACGTGCTTAAATACAATCCACTGCCGTTAAGTGAAATTTTCATATCTTGAAAATTGTCAGCCATACAAAATAATGAATTATAAAACAGATATAAATTATAAAATATATACAAAGCTCAAAAATAAATATCTTAAAAAACGGTTTAAATGCATTCAATATTTTAGAAGAATATTATAAATTAAGGTAACAATGTAAAGGTTTAACTTGCACGGAATCGAGAACGAGTCTCCAAGCTTAACTTAAGACGTGAACAGGGTCAAATTTACAAATGGAAGAACGATATAGATAAATGAAAAAGGATTCGTAAAGTAAGATAGAACGAGGATTATTACAGCTAAACGAAAGAAAATAATTTTCAAAAAAGGGGCAAAAATTAGCTTTATTCACTAATTGAGCAAGGGCAGTCATTTGCTTACCATTTTTTATGTCTCGTGCATGTTCAGATAAACGGATACCAACCGTACGTTTAGCACTACCGATATAAAATTTATAGACATTATCTGAAGCAAGAAGGGGTACAGCATACACCCCGGCGAGATTTTTAAAGTTAACATTAACCCTAAATTTATCAGTACGAATACGGTTGAATAAAGTAGTAACAGTAGAATGAGCGGGTTTAAAATGAAATTAGGTACAAAAATTGATAAGGGGACGAAAAATTTTAGGAAGGTAAGGGCAGCTATATTTAAACAGTAAACGATCATTGATGCCATAAGTTTTTACAACCTAGTCTTATTCCCATCTTCTAGTCTTATTCCCATCATTCCTTCTAGTCTTATTCCCATCAATGGTTGTTTACCGTTTAAATCTAGCTGCCCTTCCCAAGTAGCACGATCTGGATTAAAAACGTTGCAAACTTGTTGCTATCGTTGGCTTTTCGTTTGGTTGCAAATATTGCGATTTAAAAATTATTTTAAAACGAATTATGTGTTACGTTGCAAAATGGATTATATATTTCGTTTTTAAATCATTTTACTTTTGTTGCATTTTTCTAAAATTTTTACACTTATTCATGATAAATATTTTCATATCTCCTCCTCAATCAACTATTTTCCTCCAAAAAATAATCGGATGCTAAATTTCTTAATACGTAAATTTAACTCATTAGCGTACAGACCCAATGTGCTATTAGAATTTATGATTTTTAATGGGTATTTTTAATATTAAATTTCTATTTTTTTGCATATTTTGTTATTTCTATTTTGTTTAAATTTGTTAAAATTGTAAATTTTAAATTTTCGACAGTTGATAAAATTTAAAAATTTATTTAAACCATTGATATCTGTAGGCATTAAAAGGAAATAGTTGTTTATTCTTATTTTAGTTTTTTTATGATTGAATAAAAATTGCATGAATTCTGCTAAAAATGGTCTCAGGGAGTGTGTGTATGTGTGTGATGATGGTGGTGTGTGTGTGGGGGGGGAGAAGGATACCAATTTATCCTATCCTGCACAACGCTCATAAGTAAAATTACTATGAAATATATAAATATAGAACTTTGGACTAGTTAACATCGGCGTAGCCGAAATGTCATGAGTGAGGGAGGAGGTTGACGGTCAGATTTTATCGATAGTGACTAAATATGTTTAACTAATGGAGAGTAAATGACCTTGAATCAGTGCATGAGTGTTGAGATGGAGGAATTGGTACTCTTGCTTATACTTTTGTATAGTACACGAAAAGAATATTCAAAATAAATTTAATGACCGAAAATTTATCTGTACATAAACTTTAAGCATACATTCGATATTTCCTTGTGCAATTAGTCAAGTTACTTTTCTCCTGGATTTTAACATATTTATCTGATCTAAATTTAACAATCAATATTCATGTTTAGACATAGGCGTAGCCAGGATTTTGGAAAAATGGAAGGGGGTTGACGATCGAATGTGTTGAATTTAGTTATTCGGTATAGACCATATAAAGAACTAGTATATTTTTAGAGCATTCTGGCATTAACAGGGTAAGGGTAAGTTGCGTCACCCACGCATAGGCATAGCCAGAATTTTGACAACCTAATAGGGAAGGTAGCAATCCTGAATTTCCTTTCCAAATATTGACTTTATGTATAACTAATGGTTCAGACAAGGAAGGGGGGTGCTTCCAATCAGTAGTTCTTTCAGGCATACCTCTGGGGCCGATGCGCCCCCCTCCCCCTCAGAGATGAGTATCGCCCCCCCCCCGGAGACATTTTATATTACCTAGTTTCTATTTATGTGGCATAGCGTTTAGATATTTTCTGTCGAGAAAATAGAAAACTTGCCCCCCCCCCCACACACACACAGACACATACACACCAGCCGAAAAGTCCTGAAAGAAATACTGCTTCTAAGCCCCATTCCACACAACTGCACCCTGCTTTAACGGAGGGGGTGGGGGGGGGCGTTTCTTCGTTTTTTCATTTGCTAACCTAACCACGTCATCAGCAAATTCCATTAAACAAATTATTTCACCTTATAGCAATATATGGATAACTTCAATTTCAATACATTCTCTAGCCCCCCCCCCCCCACCTATAAACTTTTATAGAATTATTGAATTATTTAATTTAATCACGTTATTTAAGGCATATATTTAAAAATTATTATTAATATTATATATTTATATTAATATTACAATATTATTAATATTTCAAGCAATAATAAAATTGACTGAATAGATTTCTAGAAAATGTGGAAGTTTATTAGACAGAATATTTCCTCGCTAGACTGCACGAAATTTGTGCCAAATCAGCGATAAGTATCCTTTTTCCTTTAATGTATGGTAACTCTCTACAGCAGCGTTTCCTAGCTTGTGACACGTGCTCACACCAACATTGGCGCAAAAGTGTTTGGCAACTTGGCGTGGAACTGTTGAGACACCTCGTGTTTGTTGTCTTCTTTTGTCTAGTTAGGAGTCAGGGTAAGTAAATTGTTTTTACATTTAAAAACTGATTGTTGTATTGTTGATTTTATTGTTTTTTATATTCCATGCATTGTAGATAAAGTAAATTAAGTAGTGCTAGTGCTATTAAAATTATAAGACGTTTCAATGTGCATTTGAAATTACACATAAAACAAAATCCTCAATTAGTGGATAAAAATATCCTTGGCCCGTACTAAGTAATAACAGTTTGTTCTATGAAGAATGCATATGGGTAAATTAGAATCGGATACAAAAATAATTATAATTCCAGATAAGAAATTTAAAACTTATTTATTTGACGACATTTCAAAGTTCAAATAAAACATTGTTCTTCACAACATTCAAGTTGTTACAGTAACAGAACAAAAAATGTATTTTCGCCTGGATTGCAGCAAGATAAATATACGACGCCCATGTACCAGATGTCATATTTCAGACTGAAGAAATTGAACATCATGTGATCTGTGAATTTAATAGAGAAGAATACATTTTAAATTTATTTTTGAGGAAATGATCATTCAGTTATCATTGATCAAGTGCGAGTTGCAATTTGTTATTTTTAAATTTATTGCAAAAAAGTTGAATTACTTTTGCACTATGATTGATTGTGAAAATTTGAAATTCAATGGGTACTGTTTACTTTAGAATTTAATAATGATATTTTATTTTCAATTTCTCCTGTGGTTTTAATTTCAATTAAGTAGATTCTGAATGTTTCTAAATTATCAAAATTAAATGAATTTTAATAATAAATTAAAATCCAATTTCACCGGTTTCTTTCCGATAACAAATACTTAATGAAAATTTATTTGAGCAAACTGTTATAATTTAAAATTAATATATGATTATACAAAGGAACTTTTTGTTTATTTAATTTTTTTTTTTTGGGGGGGGGGGCAATGAACCTCAACCCTCTCCTTTAAATAGATCCCTGGTATGCTTAATTTGTTGCATGGATCCTAATGTACAAAAAATGATTAGTTTCCGAAATTTGCTTCAAATTTTAAGTCAACATATATGTTTGCAGATACTTTTCATTTTTATTTTCTTCTGTGTAAATATTTGAACATTGAGCACAAAATTAATAATAATAATTTACATATATACAAAATAATTCGGTCACTATCTGCTATCTTACCTTTTGTTCCCAGAAAAGTAATTTGATATGTAGTTTGCAGAAGTGGGTCAAAAACGATCCAATTTTAATGATCACATTCCCATTGAAAATTTTTTTTTATTAAAATACAATATATTTATTTTAACATTTTAAAATGCTTTTCAGTTGATAAATTTTAACTTACCAGTTTTATCTGAGCACGAAAACAAACTCCATCATATGCCAAGTACAGGTCGCCACCATAATTTCACATTTTACACTAATAATTCATTCATTAATTTTATTTATATTTTACAACATTTACACAATTCTAAAACTTTATTACGATGCACATAAGTTTGTAATGTACGAAAGTATTATTAATATTGTATCCATGAGAAAATATAGTATAAATTATAGGTATGCTTTTAAAATGAGTAAAACAAGAGCATTAAGTTTATATAAAATGGGTGGAAGTTGATTACTTCATACAAATTACATGAATAGGAAAGAAATCGGATGGACTACAGGAAAGGGATAGAACATATAGAATAATTATGTGGAACGTAAGATTACAAGATCAGGAAGATGTCACATAACAGAGCACAGTATCAAGCAGGGTTGTGGAGTCAGTACTTCAAACCTTCGACTCTGACTCTTGTATTCTAATGTCAAGTATGATACCAATATAAATAGCAATTAATATTTAATGTTTTATATTAATAGATTTTTTATTGGTGTCTTTTTCTTAAATTTATTTCCAAAAAACTATTAAAAAATTAAATATTCCAATATAAAATTATTTTTAAATAGTTTTATTTAGCATTCTGTATATTTTTACTGACTCTGAATCAAGCAAAATATGATAATAGAACATGAAGCATAAAGCTGTTTCGAGGAAATGTTGGATCTTCTTCATCAGTGCCAGCAAATCTAAAGTCAAAAAGATCAAAGATCAAATGGACAGAAATAGAAGAGCCAGAGAGGTATCCTATAATTAAAAGATGCGTTCACAATTATAAAACAGAAAACTAAAGAAGGATTCTGGATACTAGAAAGTCAGTCAAGCAACATAGAACTAACACACAAGCTGGATTGTTCAAAGACATTACAAAAATGTCCCAACAAGATGAGACAAGACACAACCTGGTGAAAACAATTCCAAATGTCATTGAAGAGTTCCTTAAGGTATAAAACAAATATAAAGAAAAATGGTACAATTACAAGGCATCTAACAAGACAGTAAAAGGAAAAGTTACTGAACAAATCATTAGCTAAAATACTTAACTATTTCTGAATATGAAAGGTATAGAAAAGTCAAGATTATAAATTAACAAACATTTTTGTATAATACTCGTGGAAGAAAACTTAAAACGATAGATAGAATTTCTACAATGTTGAGCAGTCAGAGATTTATTTTCCCATTTTATGATATAGTTTTCATATTCCTTAATACATAAGTTAAGAGCATATTTAGTTTTGTCAATATATATCAAAGGTCATTCTTGGAAGAAATACTGCAAATACTCTAACTTGGAGACAGCAGTGCGGACCTAGCCTACCTCTCGGTTTACAGGTTTAGTTCCGCATCCCTGTGGACTTATGGACCCACATGTTTAACATGATCGTACTCCACGTGAACACAGCAGCAGTTTTTTTAGCAGCGGAAGGAATCGAACCCGGGTCTACCGAATGCAATTCCCGTGCGCTAACCAATGGGCTACCACGTCTGCAAATACCCTAACTATTTAAAATATCTGTAGGATTATTTAGATTGAAAAACTTGGGCATACTAGATGGAGAAAATGCTTGTGTTTACTAACAGACATGTAAGAAGAAAAAAAAATTGTGTGGAAGATCCACAATTTCTGGATGAAAACATAGCACATTTTTTAAAATAAAATGCATTTATAATTGATCAATATATTTTTGAGATATGTATACATCTCACAATACATTTAAAAATATATTAATTGAAAAAAGCCTGTTCTTTCAAGAAGTGGCTTAAAAAATATATATATAAAGAACCTACATTATTTTTTTAGTGTGGAGGGGGGGGGGTCTTCTGAACTATATCGCTGGGTATAAGCACAATATGCTGCAATTAAATTTTCTGTGGATTTTAGTAATCTGCCAGCTCAACTTGAAAAATGATAGTAAAATATTTTTCAGAAACATGTTCATATAAAGATTTAGAAAAATTTTGATTAACTTGAACAACAATTGTAGGAGAGAAACTGTTTTAATAGTAACAGCATTTAGATACTAAGATTGAGCAAATCCATTGTAGAACAAATGTTTAAAATGCAATGTGAAAACATATCAAGAGCCAACAATTTTAGTTTGGCAGAATGGCAGAAATTTTTATTTACAACGGTAATTGATACAAGTTTATGAAAAACCATAGGAAATTATTTTTGCATATAAATTTAAAGATCTTGAGTAGAATATTTATATTTCCTAGCTCAAACGTCTCAATACATTGTTTTCTTCATCATTCTAGGAAAATACTGGAACCATTGTGGGGTTGAACCCCACTTTTGGAGTCAATTTTGTCTTCCTGCATTAATCTACCAAGTACATTGTACCGTGTCAATTAACAAGTCTTGAATTAATTCACTTTTGACAGTCTATGAGGTAAGTCTGTTCCTTATCGTATCAAAAATAAGCTGTTGGGAGTTCTTGAAATATCAGCTTTCCTAGCTGATGTCCTTTGTCTTAGAAACGATAAAACAATAAAATATTTTTAATTAAAACTCATCCGACCATGTTAGTTATACATATGAATAGGTACATTAATTTAAAACCCTAATTCTGGACTGGATAGGAAGTCATGTTTTATACTCCATATTTTTATTACTCGTTATTGACTTAATTCAAATGGCAATGGCTTAAAGGTAGGCTACTCTAAATTCAATTTAAATTGTAAAAGCTATACTCACACTAAATAAAAAAATTTAAGTAATTCAATATTGGTATACCATAGTTACCCCTTTTCTATGGTTTCAGTCAATCACAATCAAAAAATCATAAATGGAAAATTTCGGAAATAAGCAATTCATAAAATGTAAATTACACACCAGTGATTGGAAATCATCAGTATTGTTGACACAATAACATTTACTAAAACTGCAGTGAATGAATTAAAACTAGTAACATTAAATGCCTGCAGGAAGACCTTATGATTTTAAAGGTTTCCCAGGGATCAGTGGAAAACTTGAGAAAATCATTTATGTAGTCACAAGTTGGTAGAAAAGGTTTTTCTAACATTCTTGATTAAGAAGTGAAAGAATATATTGAAGACCATCAAGATGTGGTAACAAATTCAGAATTGAAAGAACTTGTTAAGTCAAAAGTATCCTGTCTATGAAGGTAAAGAAATTGAAGCATAACTAGCAGTGTCGACATCACTAAAATCAACTATCGAGAATTGACAAGAACCATTGACAAGGTCTGTTCCTTACATCCAATCACCAACATTGTCATGTCTTGATAATTCAGGATCTCCCAAAGCAAATGATTCTCAATAATTGTCTAACCTTGCATCACAATGCCTACATTATTTTTCTCATTCCATCAAATATGCATTGTATCATTATCACCAGAACAAGGATTAGTCTAAAACTGTACAATAAGCTATATTGGGAGGGGGAGATCACATTCACAACTTTTATTACAGTATATTATTATACTTGTTCTTTTTTATTATTAGTTATTGTTGTTTATCTTATACAGTGTCTAATTTATAAATTTAACTTTCTCATAGAAAATAGAACGGTTTCTCATATTAAACTTTCTCATATGTGAATGAAAAAATATAGTATAATATTGGGTTTGGTACTATCCATGGTTTCAAGCATCCACTAGGGATCTTGAAACATATTTTCCTGCTGGGGAAACCTACTGTAATTTCGTTTAAAACTTTTAACTATAATTTTTTGTGAAATTGCACATTCTTGTCCCCAAGAATGGGCGACAATGTTCGAAGAATAATCTTTTTCTTCCACTCGATTGTGACAGCAGCCACATTAAATTCTAGAATAATATCACAAAGAATTTTGTTTAAAATTTTACCACTTTACAATAGTTAAGGAAAGTGAAAAATACAATTTTGTTCATTTTTGATGCCTATATTTATTATCCCTCAACTGTGTCATGCATTTAATTATTGTTAATATGGATGAAAATTCAAAAGTAATATGTCTTGTGTTAGCATAAGCGTGTTTTGCATGTACATTTTATTTTCAAATGTTTCGATTTCTGTGCAGAATAAAAATATACACAAACATCAACTGTTTCTTGCGGAATGACACACAGCCAATTCGCGGTTACCTTACAACTCTCTGGTAGGTTGGACAGTCTGGGAAGTAATATGGCAACACTGCTTGCTGTTTGGTCTTGCATTTAGTTTCAGTTAGGCATACAAACCCCCTAATGGCAGATTGCCTTTACTTCGCTGACCATTGGGTGAGGGTGAAGCATCATCGTCATAGTTTCAGTTCTATTTAATTAGTTTAGTTAGTTTTTATTTTAAATTAACAATAATTATTTTCGGATAAAGTTAGTGATACTCCAAATATTATGAAGAGTAGACGTCCTCCAACCTGGGGCTTCTAAAAAAATTCAGATTATTATGTAAAAAAAAATCAGTTCTGCTGATAGCAGTGGTTGTGAGAGCATCCTACATTTTTTTTTCCATAAAGCAAGTTCCAAGCAGATTAGAAAAGTAATACTTCACAATTACAACCAAATTTTCTACAAATCGGAATGCTGATAAAGTAGTAGAGAGCGCATCTGAAACGACAAATTTCATTCAGAAAAGTGACGCCAAATATTATGTAAAGAGGAATGCAGAAAACGGTGCAACTGAATTATCGAATGAAGATGAGGTTGAATTTTTCTATAGGAGAAAATGCAGTGAATTTGAAAAAGAATGCTGAAATTGAAAACGATGTAAAAAGAATGCTGAAAATGATGTAGAAAAGAATATTTAAAATGAAAACGATATAAAAGAAAATATTGACATTGGACTTGAATTTTCTGATAATGAGGTGATGATGAGGTTCTGATAATTAGGTGATGAAGAAAATATAGATAAGAAAATATCTATATATTTCTGATGAAGAAAATATAGATGATATGTTGTTAACTACAGAAAACAGTAAAAAAAGAAAAGCTTATTTCATAAAAACATATTATGAAAGACAGTATAACTGGTTTTACTAGTCTAGCAGCTTCAGGCTTTTTATGTAAAATACGTTCCATTGGGTACAGTGGTAATAAGCCTTGAACAAGTGTTGGTGTGAGTTTTAAGGGAGGTCATCCTACCAGAACTATAAAGAAGCTTGAAAATAGTAATAGACATAAACAATCTATTGCCTTTCCAAAGGATGCCGACAAACAAGAAATTGCTAAAAAAATACTGAAGGCACAGAGGCTGTGAAACAATCAAAAACAAATTTCAATAGAAGGTTATTTATTAAGCAAATGTGTCGAAATCTTATACTTCATGGTTAAAAAACAGTGGCCAGTATTTGAAAACTTTGGGTCAGTTGTAAGATTTTTAGGTGAAAATTTAGAGGATAAAGAAATTGCACAGTATTTAAATACATATGGGTAAAATGCAACTCATTTATTAAGCATATCTGTTGACAATATCTTATATTCCATTTCTACTTACATTGAACAAAAAACCTTAACTGAATTATCATGTTCAGAATTTTATGCAATTTTGGCTGATGAGTCGATTGATGAATCTCAACGTGATCAGCTAGGTATAATAGTACGTTACCAAATGTAGGGTGATGAGAATGTTAAAGAAAAGTACCTTGGACTTGTACACTTAACTACTACCACAACGGCCCTACCGTGCAGAAAACACCGGTTCTCGTTAGATCACCGATGTCAAATAGCATCTGGCGCGGTTGGTACTTGGGTGGGTGACCACCTGGGAACACCTTGTGTTGTTGGCACATTTCGGGCACTGTAGCCTGGTGGTTTGCATGCTGCCACAACTGCCTCCGTGTTCATGTGGAGTACGATCACGTTAAACATGTGGGTCCGTAAGTCCTTCCGAGAGGTTGGTGGTAGGGAAGGAGGGTACAGTCCCTGTGGATGCCTCCCCACTGGGTTCCGGTCTAAATTGGGTGGCACTTCCCGGCCGTCCAAACAGTCACCTTACACCTTTCTGGTAGGTCGGACGGTCTGGGTCTCAACAACAACAACTTAACTACTATCAATGCTGAAGAAATTATGAGTGCTATTGAGAAAACAACTGTAGCAAAAAATGTTAAGCTGTTCAATTGTTTATTTATAGTTTTAGAGGGAACCAATGTAATGAGCGGAGAGCTTTCAGGTGTTCAACGTCAAATTAAACTGTTGGAAAAAATCAATATATCGCAATTCACATTCCCGTGAACGGGCGTTTATGCAAATTTAATATGAACGACTCTTTCCGTTCACCGGCTTGAACCGTGACGTTTTTCAACATGAGGTTTCATGCAAATCAGTTCTCAATGCGTACGCATCTGATTTGCATATCCGGGGGCGTTTCCGGAAGTGTCCATTCTCAGATATATAGGACAGAGGTTTCTTGAAGCAATCAGATGACTTCAGACGACTCAATCAGAAGACTTAATCCGATCACGACGATCGATTAGACACATATGCTGATAGTCTGATGCAGGCAGACAGAAATGCTTTAGGCAGAAGCACTGCGGGATATCGTTTGACGACGGTTTTTAGTCGAGACGGATGCAGATGTGGTCAGTTTAGACCAGCATGTATTGAACGTTAAATTTACTTACAAACGTTCGGAAGTCACTTTAAATATTTTTCTGATGTCTTATCCTTTGGTTTTCCTTTGCCAAGTGTGATACTTTCGATGGTGGCTGGAAATACACACAAGTGATAGAGGTAGTATAGTTACTTACTACCAATGCTTCAAGGAATCTCTGTCTGATTATTTACAACTGCAAACTTTTTGTACATAGTATATTTTGAAGTTTTGTGGCATGGAAAATTACCTGGAATGTGTAATTTGCCTAGTTATGTTTCTCACGAAATAAAGAGAACAATGTTTTTCTTTGAAACTGGATCTGTGTACTTTTATGACCCAGCCAACACTTATTGACTCTATGCCAGTGCGTACTTTGCTGTTCATCTTCAAATTTTTAAATTTTCCAACAAGAAACAACATTTACTTCATTGTATCTACGTAAATTGTAGAAACCACAGATTAGCTTTAGTATTCGTTCACTTATTAAAGAAATATGACAATCAATCTTCAATCAGTTGACTCACTTTTAGTTTTGTGGAAAATGTTCCATTATAGCCCAAAGAAGCGTGAAATTTTTAAAGAAATTCAAGGAAACGTATACAATTTAAACATGCTGAAAATGATTAAAGTGTCCACCTCTCGCTGGCTTTCACATGGACGGACTTGTGAAAGAATCTCCTCACGATATGAACAACTAGTTGAAACGTTAGATTCTTTGTTTGTTGAAACAAGGGAACCTGAACTTAGAGGGTTACGCCAAATTCTAATCACTCCTCAAATAATACCTTCATGCCGAGTTTCACGGCTGTAGCTCAATTTCTTATGGGTGCATATATTTTTTGCAACAAAGTGTATTTGTTTATGCAATAATAAAGTAATAAGCATTCACTCTTACATAGTTAGGCATAATTTATAACCTTTAAGCTGCACATGTTGAGATTGTGACATCACATTCATCATTCAATGCTAGCATGTGGTTGGATGTTTCTGGAGGATGGAGGCCTAACTTGAGCGTTCTTTTCCATATAAGTTTGTGGAATACATGTTACAGCTCGATATGTTATTTTTCTTATTGATCATATTCTGTTGTCTCTTTTTAATGAATTTTATATAATCTTTTTTTTTACATAAATTTTGAATTTCGATTTCCAAATAACAAACTCGGTAAAAACTAGGCGAGCCATTATATTGTTGGATTGCGTGGCAAAAATATCAGAATTTGAAAAGCTGAAAATTTTGGAACTGGTAATTTCAAAAGCGAAGAACAATTTAATAAAAATATTATCTCATACTTACTACAGCACAATGAAACCATTGTTTTGTGGGTGCTATTTTCACAAGTAAATCAGAGGCAATCATATACCAGAACATCTACTGACACAACCTACTGGACGATCTCACACAGCAACCTGAGCAGACTATGTCATTATCTTTCATTATCAACAATGCCCTCATAACTATGTGATTTGGTTGGCTGTGATAGTTCGTCGTTCACACATTTGCCGATGCTTCTTATTCTTTTTTTTTTATTATTATTCGACTTATATACAAGTTTACAGTTTTAATCAAATTTCTTACATTACAATTACATATTCGACTTGGCTTATATACTGATTGGATTATATTCAGAAATATACAGTAGTTACTTGGGATACAACAAATAGCTATTTGCCAAATACTGAATTTATTATCTGAAAGAGAACCATAGTCAGCAAATCATATGCATTTCTTTTGCATGTCCCATTAAAATATGTATTAATTACTTTTAAAAGCCCAGCATTAATAAATTTTAATTTGTTTTTAACATATGTTTATACTGAACAAAAGTATTCAGTCTAAGAAATAGTCAAATACCTTATTAGAAAGTACTCAGTAGTAAAGCTTTTAAGAATATAATTTATTTCATAAGACATTTTTGTAATTAAAGCTTAATTTTTTTTTCTTTAGTAAATTTAACTTTTAAAAAAAAAATTGTATAAATGTGTGCATCTTTACTGAGGATATTAAAAGAAATAAATGTTATTATAAATGTAATACTACACGAATACAATAACATCAAGATGTAAAAAATAAATACATTTGATCTACACAAAGAAAATAAAAATATAAGCAGAAATTTTTTTTAAAGTAAACATGTAATAATTTCTATATATGTCTTACTTCAACTGTCTAAGAAAGAATTAAAATTGTTTTTCTATTCTACCAAACAAAATTTGAACTTATTTTCAAGCTAAAATACTTTGTCTGACAACTGCGTTATTTTTTTTAAGCTCTACATATGTCTTGAGAAAAATCCTTGATGTTTAAACAAACAATACTCAAACCTATCTGTAACATAAATTGATTGTTTAATAATCTTTAACAAATATGATTGCTTCATTTTTAAAGATATTTATGTCTCTTGTTTTCTTAGAAACACCGTGAAAGTAACATAAAAAGGATGATGGTGGAGCTATGGAACTGATAGAATTATCATATGGAGCCTAGGATACAGCAAAGTGCGCTGATGGTGGATCCTGTGAGCTGTCAGTAGTAATCAGAGGCCCTACTGTATAGCAGTTTGTCTGCAACACTTGCTGAGTTTCAACATGGAAAGCAACACAGTCTTGGAGTTCATTGTAGCTGGTGATGAAATCTGGTGCATAGTATGGTTACAAATCCATAGCATGGTTACAAATCATGCAATGACAGCATTTGACCTCTCCATGTCCAAAGAAATTCAATAGGCTATGATAGCATATATTCAATATGGTGGCAGTTTGACCACAATGGTGTTGTAAAGAACATGTGTTGAACACCCACTTCTTGTGCAGAACAGATTGCAAGCCTTTAAAACTGAGACTGAAGCAACCGTAGATCTCTCTTCAGAACTCTCTCCTTGCAATTTTTACTTCTTCAGTCTATTGAAAAAGACATGAAAAGGACATTGCTTCTAGTTGAATAATGATATGAAGCATGCTGTATTGGATTTTTGAATACAGCAAATTTCTACCGCAATGATGTCTCCAACCTTGCTCGTCAATAAAACAATTGTCTTAAAATCTATGGAAATTACTTCTAAATATCTTTAACCGATATCAACTTACAGATTCCAAACAGAAACTCATTGATCATGCTTTAAAAATAAAAAATATATGGTTTGCTATTCATCTTAAAGTATATTTTTGAATAAAAGTTATTTCTCTTTTTTAAGCATATTTTAGATGTTTTTCAATTTTAGTATAAAGTTTTGTGATATTTTTAAATAAAATATCTGTTTCAGAGTCTTGTGTGGAGTTCGAAACCTTATTATTATTTTTAACTTAAACCTTAAATCTTGCTATAATTTTCATGTACACTGCATGTATACAAGAGTGAAAAATTACAGTCATTAATGTCTGAAGAATTACTTTAATAAAAATTTTAATTTTGTTTATTCCAAGAAACATTATTTGTTTTTGTTGAAGCTGTTTCGTGATGGAAATAGAATACATAAATTGCTTCTTAAATTAGGGTAGTCTTTTAATATATCTATGTCTTATATACAAACATTGTTCTTTAATTATTGAGAATAATATGTTCTTACAAAATATCACAAAAATATGAGCCTAACAATTTATGGTTCCCAAAATGGAGCAGTACAGTTAAGGTGTTTGAATAAAAAAAAGTTGGGAATATCTTATGATGTTGACTTCTCCAAAAGCTCCATTGAGCTAACACGCTCAACAAAAATGGCATCATTCCCAAATACAATTTATATATGGAAAATAAATCCCCAAATCCAAAATTGGTTTTATGCAATTATCACCTTATGTCATTTTGAATAAACTTTCCACAAGTACGCACTTTAAGCAGAGAACGAATGTTTAATTTTATTTCAGAGTATATTGTTTTTTCTCATTTTATATTCAAAGTAAATATAACAAGAGATTTGCTTTTATGTTACTCTATTATAAACTGAAAAATTAAAGTAAATTAATTTCTGATAAAACTTGTTCCATTTAAATGGTGTCGAAAGCCCAGAACTATCGACTCGTCTGAAGTCATGAGCAGCAGAATGGTAGTTCGTGCCATTTAAATGGTGTATAAAGTGTATGTGCGATAACAGGATTCTTAGTTGAGTCTTGTTAGTGGACAAATCTAAATATACTGTATTGTTTAAAATAGACAATTAACAGTTATCAAAAATTTCAGTTACATGTAAATAAAGAATATATATATAATTTGTAAAATATTTTTAAAACTACTACTCTCATTTCTTTTTAAAAAGCTGTTATAATGTCTTTATTTGTTAATTACTCAAAATTTTATGGAATACAACTTAAAATTATCTTATTTACAAAGTTAAAATGAAACTGATATTTTTTTATTTAGCCTTCTGTTGTCAGGATTATAAAATCTATGTCTGATCACATGGCTAAATACAGATCAAACATTGAAATAAATTTTCAATAGCATCGATAGCTAAAACATCTCGCCTCAAGCTATCTAGTTCAGAAGTAGATTTTAAAATGGAACTAGAGAAAGAAGAAAAACATTTATATACTGTTGCAGTTTTTTTTTTTTTTTTTTTTTTTTTTTTTTTTTTTTTTTTTTGTGGAGGGGGGGGGGGATCAAGTCTTTACACCTGTGCTTAAGAAAAATGTAGACAACAAAGAGGAATGATTATTTAACTTTTAAAGTTTTCCATTTTACCTGAAGTGATTTTATTTAGGTAAATGCAATCTCATAAGATTGGAAGGTCCACACTCCTAAAGGTATACACTTTTAAAATCTTAAATTTGGAAAAAAAAAGATATGTTAATTTTTCTTTATATGAAAAAGTCAACAGTGTTAACACTAGTATATTAATTAAATTGCATGTGAATAATGTTCTAATTTGAAACTTGGAACATATGCTCCTACAAGGTAAAGCTTGAAATCACCAGGAAGCAAATCAACGAAACTGAAAAATAATGTGCAGAATTCAGTAACAAACATGTAATAGAATATGTAAATATTTTCCAACGAAAAAACACAAGATGTGTTTCGTAAATAACATTTAAAATGTAATTTTTAGTGGATTTTTCTTCTAGAATTTGAAATGCTATTTAACAGAGCATAAAAGTTATTTAAAATGGTTTGTTTTGCATAAAAATATTTGCTTATTCGTTACATTACTCAGTTTAGCATGCTACTCGTACATTAAGAGGATAGTTTCCTTTCAACTGTTGGTTTCAGTTTTTCCATGGTAACATATGGAATATAGTACTAAATATCATTTAGTTTTTAGGATATGTCCTGTTGTTTTTTGCAAGGCATAAATTCTAAAAAGAGGAAAATTTGTGCTTTATTAAAACATTGATAAAATAATTAGAGAAGTGTTTCTAAAATTTTTGTAAAATTAATGCTGCTCAGAAATATTAGAAATACATCTAGTTACTCTATCGAATTTCTCAACATCTGTCCTTGCAAATAATAGCGAAAAATCCCCAAAACTGACATAGCCCGAGGTTTAATCCCCCCCCCCCCCATATTCTAGCATGGAAAAACTGAAACAAAAGATTGAAGGAAATATATCCTTTTAATGCATTCTCTATGTTACGATTTATAATCGTTTCTTTTGAGTTATATTTCGTTACATATTCGCTTTATTTTCGTTAGCATTCGTTACATACTCGTTTTTTTTGCGTAAACTTTCGATACATTTTCGTTTGTTTTGCGTCCATTTCGTTATATTTTCGTTTGTTTTGCGTCCATTTCGTTATATTTTCGTTTGTTTTGCGTCCGTTTCGTTACATTTCCGTTTCTATATGTCGTTACATATTCGCTCTATTTGCGTTAACTTTCGTTATATTTTCGTTTTTTTTCCGTCCGCTCCGTTACATTTTCGTTTCTTTTGCGATACATATCGTTATCATATAAATCTCCATGCAAAAGTAATGTGTGAAAAACGAAAAAGTAACGTTTTAAAAATTGGTTGCAAAATAGTGGAAGCGCCGAGACATCTTTTCGTTTTTATTTCGTTACATATTCAACGAAATAAAAACGAAACTGGGTTCCGATTTTTCAACGAATTAAAAACGGAAGTGTGCTAGTTGGGTTACCATCCTAAAATTTATCGTTCCCTTATCAATTTTTGTACCAAATTAAATTTTTTGTACCGAATTTTGTCCCAAAAAACACCACAACATCAACAGAGTCGTTTGGAGTGGTGTCGTAGCCGAACATCATGGCTGCCAGCATACTGGCATCGCATAGTTTTCAGCTATGATTCACGTTTCAGTCTTTCGGCAGATGATCATCGGGTACGTGGTGACGCCAGGGCCAGCGGTCTCAATAAGCCTTTGTTTTACACATGCACACAGCCATTACCTCTGGTGCGATGGTATGGGGTGCTCTCTAACGACAACAGGTGACCCCTAGTCATCCTGTTGTTGTTGTTGAGACCCAGACCGTCCGACCTAACAGAAAGGTGTAAGGTAACAGTTTGAACGGCCGGGAAGTGCCACCCAATTTAGACTGGAACCCAGTGGGGGAGGCATCCACAGGGACCGTACCCTCCTTCCCCTACCACCAACCTCTCGGAAGGACTTACGGACCCACATGTTTAACGTGATCGTACTCCGCGTGAACACGGCGTCAGTTTTGGCAGCGGCTGGAATCGAACCCGGGCCTAACCGAGTGCAACTCCAGCGAACTAACCAATGGGCTACCGCGCCCCCTAGTCATCCTGTGTACATCTTTAACAGATCAGCGAGCTGTTGATGATATCCTGAGGCAGTTTGCGTTACCCTTCATAGCACGTCATTCTGCGGATATTTTCCAACATGATAATGCCACGCCACATACGGTTCTCATATCTGTGGACGGTCTTCGTGCTGTTGATACTGTTCCTTGACCAGCAAGGTCACTAGGTCTTTCGCCAATCGAGCATGTATGAGACATGCTAGACCTCCAGATTCGGGCATCCCAAAATGTAGCAGATCTGGAGTAACAATTATAGAATGTCTGACAGAATGTATCGCATGAGGACATTTGGAAAATTTATCTTTCCTTACTAGGACTTACTTTCCTTAGCATGCATTGCCGACAAGGGGGGATTCTGATTTGAAATTATTCTTTACAAATTTCTGATTTGAAAATAATTACTGATTTGAAAATTCAATGTGCAATTGCTAACCATTGCTGGGTCTTGCGACTTTGATTTTGTAATCATTTCATTACCTGTTTATAAGCTGTACGCGTATTTAACTTCAATAAACACAGTCACTTTCTTCTTGGTGCTTCGTTTTTTTGCATAAAACTGTATATATATATATATATATATATATATTATATATATATATATATATATATATATATATATATATATATATATATATATATATATATATATATATATATATATATATATATATATATATATATATATGTAATTTGCAATCAATTGTCTATCATCGTAAGTGTGTAATATGATGAACATAATGTCAAAAGAGTTTATGACAGTCTATTTTGGATGAAGATTATTGCGAGGAGGCGAATACGGCGAAGTCGCTCGAAATGTTGTGCTAGGCAGTATACTCTTGATGGCTCTAAAAACCTTTTACATTAAAGATGTAAAACATTTGGATGTTAACTTTAGAACATATAGCTATTTGTTGTTTGTAGAGATACCGTGAAAGACTTTGGACAAAAAAGTTACTCATGTTTACTTTACCTTTAAAGTGATCCAATCTGTCAACAAATATGTCACAGAAAGACAATTGGTAAGTTTAGTGATTTATAGATTATTTAATCACCCATAAATTGCTTGTATAGTTAACTGGAGTAGTCTTAACGACATCATATTTCCTTCTAATTACACTGCACTAAAATTATATCCAATTTGTAGTTTTCAAACATTTTAATTTTTATTTGACAATTTGGCGTAATTAAAAATCTGATGTGAGCAGCACATGACTTTCCCTGCAGATTCAAATTAATTTTCTAATTTTTTATTTCATTATGCATTAAATTGAGATTAATTGCAGAAAATAATATGAATAATTTCCTGATATTATATCCAATTCGTTTTTTACTTTCCTTATATACATAATGTATAAGGAAAGTATCGTGACGGATTCGAAAAATCGAATTCGAGTTTTCGACGGGAGAGCACGTTTCAAACATCTCTGATCACGAATCAAGCATTTTTGAAGTGATGTCTGTGTATTTGTGTGTATATGTGTGTGTGTGTGTGTGTGTGTGTGCGTGCGTGCGTGTGCCAGTGAGTCTGTGGAGACGGTAACTGACGAACGAATGGACCGATTCGAACGAAATTCGGTACAAAAATTACAATCCGTAAAAACTGGCAGCCTATTTTTATACGCAATCGAATGTTCAACCCCCCCCCCCCCTAAATTTTCGAGTGAAATTTTAAAAAAATCGTCAAAAAATCAAAACCGCTAATAAAGTTACGCAAATAGACATTTCTTATGTAATATTTCATAAGAAAACGATTGACATAAATTTTAGAACGCTAACATGAACCGTTCTCGAGATATTGAACATTTTTCAAAAAAAAATTATCAAAAAGTCATATAAAATAAAAAAAAATAATTCTTATTGAGAAACATGTTCACTTTTCATTTATAATACCATTCGATAAATTTGGTGACATCATTCTCGTGGATCTAGCTTGTGCAATTCATGAAATAATAAACTTTGAGTAATACTTTTGTATTTGAACGCCAATAGTCATTTTTCTGCTGTAAGAATAATTTATTTCCCCGTCCATAACGCTTGGCGAGATTTTGGCAACGAATTTGGTGGAATGTGGCCAACTTGACGATTTCTTTTAAATATTGCTAAATTAACGAAAAACTCGCCAAATGAATAAAAATGACGCTAAATCAATGAAAATAACGACTAATTGACGAAAATTTAATATCTTGGAAAGAATATAAGTATCTACTATAAGATAAATCCATTTGTTTTACTGTAAAAGTAGTAAATTCATTGCATTCTATAAGGAAAGTCATGTGCTGTCCACATCTGATTTTTTTATTGTATCTTCGTTTCGTTTGTCAACTTAAACCACTTCAAATTCTTCATGCCCTTAAAATTTTAAAAACGGCAATTTCTCGAGTACGGTTTATCCTACTGTCACGGGGTCAGATTTATTCGCTTAGTTGTCAAATTTTACATGTAGAACATGTTCTTAATTAATATATTTAATCAATTTTAGTCATTTGTTTCAGAGTTTCACTACCTTGCACATGTAGCATTTTATTTTAGTTTGATTATATCAGATTTGCGGATCATTTCGCAGAAAAAAAGGCAGATTCTTGTTTTTCGTATCATATCAAAATTTAACCAGCATCACAGAATTCTACGAGCAAGTTATCTACTAAATTTTGTGTGATTTTATCAATTATTTTGTCAGCTATAGTTTTGTCAGCTGTAGAGATCAACACCAGAGTGACCCTCAAGCGACGTATATACTCAATTTTGTAAAATTTAATCAATTAGTTTTCAGTTAGAGTGGATATAGGCAATTTTTGGGGGCCTTTTAGCAAAAATGGTAGATTTTTTTTATCCCGAATCGTACCAAAAACCAATCAGCACCAGGGTCATCTACAAGTGACTTACCTACTAAATTTTATGAAATTCGATCCATTAGATTTTGAGTTAGAGTGGATACAAATATTGAACAGACAGACACACAAACATACACACAAGCAAACAGACAGACACACAGACACACACACAGACGTCACGCAAAAAATAGTTGTTTTTGTATTCTAGATGTCTTACAATGTGTAGATCGATCGAAAATTCGAGTTGTGATTTTCGGTATAATTCCATGCTTTCCCTATACATTACCATGTATTGCAGGGAAAATAAAATATCTAAATTGCTTTGATGACGGTTTATCCTAGAGTAATGGGATTGGCATTATCAATTTTGTCATTAAAAGATACATGTGAGACAAGCATACAATCAATACATTAAATCACATTTAGTCTTCTATATCATATTTGTAGATTCTTTTGCCCGATTTTGATAAAAAGAGCAGTATAATGTTTCTAGATAATATCAACATCTAATTAGCACCAGCGTAACACATAAGGGACATAATTATGTTATTGTATGCGATTTCGTAGCATAGGTTTTGAATTTGAGCTGTTACATACATTGCACTTGGCCAATTCACACACACACACAGACACACACATAGAGGGGGAGGGAGGGAGAGAGAGGGAGGGAGGGAGGGAGAGAGAGGGGGATAGAGGGAGAGAGGGGGATAGAGGGAGAGGGAGAGAGAGAGATAGAGGGAGAGGGAGAGAGGGGGATAGAGGGAGAGGGAGATAGAGAGGGAGAGAGGGAGGGAGAGAGAGAGACAGACGGCACATTAAATTTGTGTATTCGTGTTCTAAAATGTTCCAAGCTTATAGAATCGCCGATGAGTCCCAGTTTCGATCGAGTTCAATACGTTTGTTATACATTACCGTGTATTATTACTTTCCTTATATACATAATGTATAAGGAAAGTATTGTGACGTGGTCTAAAATTCGAATTCTAGTTTTCGACGGGAGAGAACTTTCAAACATCCCTGATCGCAAATCGAACATTTTTGAGGTGATGTCTGTGTGTGTGTGTCTGTGTGTGTGTTATGTCAGTGAGACGTGGAGATGATATCTCACAAACAAATAGAGCGATTCGAATGAAATTTCGTACACAAATTAAAATCCGTGTATACTGGAAGCCTATTGTTTTAAAACACAATCGAATGCTCCGAACCCCGTTAAATTTTCTAGTGAAATTTTGAAAATTTCATCAAAAAATCAAAATCTTTAATAAAGTTACGCAAATGGACATTTCTTATGTAATTTTCCCTTAATCGAGTGACATAAATTTTAGAACGCATGTATGAACCGTTCTTGAGATATTGCACATTTTTCAAATACATTTATAAAAAAAAATCCTACAAACTAAAAAAAAAAAATAAAAACCTCTTCAGAAACATGTTCACTTTTCATATGTAATATCATGCGATAATTAGGGTGACATCATTCTCGTGGATCTAGCGCGTTCCATTCACGAAAAAAAGATACTTTGAGTAATACTTTTGTATTTGAACGGCAATCTGCTATAAGAATAACTTATTTCTTCGTTCATAACATTTGGCAAGATTTTGGGAACGAGTTTTACGAAATGACACCAACATGGCGACTTTTTTAAATATTGCAAGTTAACGAAAATCTAGTGAAATCTATAAAAATGACGCAAAATCAATGAAATGACGACTAATTGACTACATGTCAATATCATGGAAAGAATATATGTATACACTATAAGAATAACCTATTTTTTTTTAGTGTAAAATTAGTAAATGCATTGCATTATACAAGGAAAGTCATGTGCTGCCCACATCAGATTTATTAATATATCTGAATTACTGAGGTAGCTGAAATGCCAGAAAATTTAATTTTTTATTAAATAAAATTTTACCTATACAAGTCGCATAATAAATTTATAGAAAAAAAACAGAAAAAATAAATTTATGTTAAAAAACTATGAGAATTTAATTCCATTTTTCTAATTTTAGAATATTTCTTATATCAATATTCAACAGTTTTTTACAAATTAGAAATCTTATAGCCTCTTATAAAACAATACAGGCTTAATTAGTTGTGCCTTCAAAAGTATGACACAAAAGAAAACCACTTGATACGTTTTTTTTTATTCGAAGGACATGTTTATAATAAGAACACAATACAAGCAAAAACTTAATTTGATTTTCGTTCCACGTTACTTTCACTATAGACTTCAATTTATTTGAGCTTTCTTTATTTCATAATGTATAAAATGAATTTCAATTACTCAAAATAACACGAATGTTTAACAAAATAACAAATTATATTTAACAAAATATACTCAAAATAACACAAAATAACACCGAATTTTCAATTTAAATTAAATTTTTGTTTTCCTTTAAAGACCTTTCATATTTTATTAAAGTGTAGTTGAAACATTAAAAACAAACTTTAATATCCCGACAGCTACTCATCCTAGAGTAACGGGGTTAATCTTATTCTTTTGCTGTAAAAAAATATGTAGAATACAATAATTTAATTCGTAGATTTAAGAGCATTTAGTTTTTTTTCAGATTTGATGACTTGTGCTGACAATATCGCAAAAAGTTAATTTCCATTTTATATAATCGTATCAAAGTGTAATTAACGACAAGATTACCCATAATTGACTTATCTTCCAAATTTTGTGCAATTTTGTAGAATAATATTTTATCTGGATTGCAAACACATATTGCAGACATATTCTTAAAGACGCACACACATGTGCACTTATTGTATACATAATAGATTTTATAATTTCAAAATTCAATTAAAAGTATATGAAATTAGAAAAAATAACAATATATATTTATGGACTTATCTAGCTCTATAAGTTGGAGATATGACCAATATATGCATGAATCATAAATAAAATAATGTAATATTTCAAGTATTAAATACTTGCGAAGTGATACAATCTATCAAAATCTAGTGTGGGCAGCACATGACCTCCCCTGCAAACTCATATTCACATCTTTATTTTTTCAATAATTCATTAAATTTAGTTCAATTGCACAAAATAGCATCCATAATTATTTTATAATACACTTAACTGTACACTTATAATTTGATACACTTATAATTTGTATATACACTTTATAATACACTTATAATTTGATTTAAAATACACTTATAATTTGAACTTTTAATTCAATTTTCGTTCTCATTTAGTAATTGGACTTTTTCAAAAGTGGTGTAGCAAAAATGCAAAAACACTAAAATATCTCGAGAACGGCTAGTCTTGGTGTAATGGGGATGGTCCTATTATTTTCATTGTCAAACACTACGTATAGAACTAGCATTTAATTGATATATTTGAGCATGCGTTTTACTTTAGATATTGACGATTTTTGCAGGCCATTTCGCAAAAAAAATGCAGGTTATTTCTTCAGAATGGGAAAAAAATGTAATCAGTTCCAGGGTAACCCACAAGTGACTTATCAACTAAATTTTGTAAAATTTGGTTTATCAGTTTTTCAGCTAGATTGGATACAGCAATTTTTGCGGACCCTTTGAAAAAATGACAGTTCTTTTATCCCGAATCTTACCAAAATCTAATCAGCAGCAGGATCACCCACACCATATTTACCTACCAAATTTTATGAAATTCTGTCCATTAGTTTTTAGTTAGAGTGTATATATTCATTGCACAGACAGACAGACAGAAACCCAGATCCCACTCAAAACGTGTAGATCCGTCGAAAACTCGAATTGCGATTTTCGACATGATTCCAATACTTTTCCTATACATTGCCATGTATTGCAGGGAAAGTTAAAAATAATATTGTTTTTGAGTATAACATAAAACTACTCAAAATATATAATTTTGGAAGAATTTTGTAACATTAAAAATGTCATTGCATGATTCAGAACTTTATTTAAATAGCTTAGCAGCTTACATAGAACTGTATTGTTAAAGTGTGTCGGCTTTATAACCATACAATAAAATGAAAAACAAAAAAGGTTCATAAATTTTATTCCCTGAATATATCATAAAATGATGTTCATGTAATCGCAACCGTTAGGAGAAGAGATTATAATTCATTAAATAATGTGAAAACTTTTCTTATCAACTTCTTTGATATATAGATTACGTGCCCGAATAAGACAAAAAAAATATAATTTTTTCAAACACTTATTAATCGTGTGATATAAAATAATTTATATGACATGTAAGGTCTGAATTTTGTCCTCCAGTTATATATTAGGACCTGAAATTTCCTTGGATTACAATATTAGCTTGAAGATTGTCACACACACTCTTCAATCTATATACTTTTATACGATCGCGCCTCCAATACATCATCCATAGCAAAATCATATTTACATTTCTAACCCCGTCATAATTTTTACCCATTCATTTACAATATACACCAAGTCAAAATTATTATAAACACCTATTTATGATTTCTGATTCTGTAGGTTATAAGGAGTACTATGCTACGAACTGTTTCTTATAAAACCATCTGATTTGATCCCTCAAACAGATTATTTTTAATTGGATGAACGGTTTCCATTTTCTTTGGACTGCACAAAAATTATGACTTTTCATTAAGCCAGACCATCCGTTGGCCATTGATAGATATGTGTGGCTTGTGGTTTGACCTGATTTTTTTCTGGTTGGTCAACTCTCTATTAATTCTAAAAGCTTCTGCCCTCCAATGTGTAGGCATTTTACGAAAGCTAGCACTATATTCAGAGAACATGCAGTCACACTAAGTTCAAAGACCGTTTAACGAGATCTTTGAACGACCATTTAATGACGATCTTTTACCATTTTTTAAGACCAATGCCCTTCATTAAAATTATAATATTTAAATGTTACAAACATCCGAATATATATAGCACATTTCGCATTTCATGGAGCAATGTACAAATAGACGTTTAACTGTTACCATGCGATAAAATGATATATACGTTTCATAAGCATTTGTGTATCCAGTCATTATCATAACAGAACAATAAAAGCAAAACTATCTATGCTCCTACCACATGTAAGGCAAGCAATTATAATGGTAGAGAATAACACACATACATTTTTGTTATTCCTTTGACACTATGATTAAGGGCACAGACAAAGCATAAAGCTTATTAACTTGCATTTCATTGAAAGGTAAAAATACGAATAATGCTATAAAGTAGGAATAATGAGGCATCTGCTCCAATGTCTTGGGATATCCAATACATCCCTTTAATTTATTCAATTGAAGAATCAGCATATCATTGACAATACATCAGGGCAATACAGAAACATATAAACACATAAGTGTTTAAGTTTATCAATTATTTAAATTTTATCAGATTTAAAACATATTAAAGAAATAGCAATACAACTATTATAACATAAGAAAACATTCCTACCACACGAAATAGTTGTAATTTGCCTAAAAATCGCTGGTTATCACCAAAATCACTATGAATATGTGTCTTAACATAAACGGAATTAATAATTTACATCAAAGACTGTGGCACCTCTCATCGCGGTATATTTCGTAGAATTGCTATTTTGGTTTTCGCATTTGGTATGAGTTATCGTTCATTTACAAGTGTAATTTAAGACTCTTCTTTAATTATAAACCCATTAATTGAACTTTATTGATTACTTCTCAGGGTCCTTCAGCGTAGCTTATGTAGTATTTCGTGCTTCAACAATTGGTTCGAGACACTACTTCCAAATAGAAAGTTTGTTAAATTTAAATGTAAAATTATTTCATTTAATTATTTTCTGTGCTGTGCAGTATGAGAGAGATATATGTTATCAAGTAAATAGAGAATCTACATTTTTTAACACTTTTCAACATAGTTGAAAAGTATTTATGATATTGATCATTCTGTCTGTCTGTCTGCCTGTCAATTTGCACGATAACTACCGTAAAATTGGCTTTATCAGAATAAAACTTTAGTATGTTATTCAGACGGTCTATGGGACATACGGGAATGTAAATGAATAATATCACCCAATAGTTTTGAATTGAATCCGGGTTGAAACAATTGGACTCCATGAGACCTAATTTTTCAAAGATTTTTAAAGTGAAGTTAAAATTCGCAAATTGTTTTGAAAATTTTAGGAAATATTTAAATTATCCCATAAAATATATACAAAAAATCGAGTAAAATGTTTTCGGTAGTTTTTTAAATAAAAATTAAAATAATAATTACACCTATATTATATGATCACGTGATCCATTTCAAAATGAAACTTGGCATCCATATTTTTCCCTAGTGTCAAAGTCGTGATTTTAAGCTCATTTAAACTTATGGTTAGTGAAAGCCCCAGGCCGTCCGGCTCGTCCAGAGGACTTAGAGCAACAGTTTGGACGACCGGAAACTTATAGTTAGTGTTGTATCCTTTCTAAAATCGCTTAATTTTTGCATATTCTATATTCTTCGTCAACGCAATTGCAATATTTTCTAGTTTAAATGATAAACCTTTGATTATTTCTGTAACGAAGCCCAATTTTAAAGTGTGCAGAATGTAAACAAATCAAGCAATTAGATGAGTTGTATAAGAATTGCTGAATTTTTTAACGCAAAATTATGTAGCTCCGCAGTCTTGAATACAGGTAATATGAATGAAATATTCATTGATTTTACATAGAGAATCAGCTGATTTTATAGCATTGCCTTTTTCGATGAAGTTTTAAGAATGGAGTTAGAAAGTACTGTTACCTCCATGGTTTTAAATTTTTAAGTAAAATAAATTATTGTAGCACTGTGATAATTTAAAAAATACCATTGCTGAATGTATCGCGATTTAGATATATTTAAATAAAATTCCATTGCAATTAGAAAGGTTTTCATAATCAATGCTTTATGCATGATTGATCTTTCTTGTTTTAATTATCAGAGTACTACAATAATTTATTATACTTGGAAATTTAAAACGTCATCAAAAAAGGCAATACTATAAATTGTCCGCCTCACTATGTAAAATCAATGAATATTTCATTCATATCACTTATATTCCAAACTCCAGAGATAAATAATTTTACTTGATATTCAGCAATTCTTATACAACTCATCCTACAATCGCTTGATGTGTTTATATTCTGCAAGATATAGAAATTAGGATTCGTTGTAGGAATAATCAAAGTTTACTGATCATTTAAAATAAAAAATATTGTAATTGTGTTGACACTGAATTTAGATAAGCAGATACTATGCAACAATAAAATGGCTTTATAACGCATGCAACACAAAAATTAATTTAAACGACCTCTAAGCATCAGGATTTTTACACAGGGATAAAAAATGGATTCCATTCCTGCTTCGCTATGTATAATCAATGAATATTTCATTCATATCACTTATATTCCAGACTCCAGAGATAAATAATTTTACGTGATATTCAGCAATTTTTATCAACTCATCCTACAATCGCTTGATGTGTTTACATTCTGCATGCTATACAAATTAGGATTCGTTGTAGAAATAATTTTAGTGATCATTTAAAATTAATAAGTTTAGTGATCATTTAAAATAAAAAATATTGTAATTGTATTGATACAGAATTTAGATAAACAGATAATATGCAGCAATAAATTGGCTTTATAACATATGCAACACAATTAATTTAAACGGCCTTTAAGCATCAGGATTTTTACACAGGGGAAAAAATGGATTCCATATTTTATTTTGACGTGAGTTACGTGATTTCATCATATAATATGGGTGTAGTTATTATTTAAATTTTAATGTAAAAAACTGTCTGACATATTTTGATGATTTTTTTGCACATTTTACGTAATATTTTAATATTTACTATAAATTTTTAAGCAATTTGTGAATTTTTACTTCGCTTAGAAATTGTTTGGAAAATTAGGTCCCATAGGGTTCAATGTATTTCATTTGTTCAACTCAGCTAAAATCTGTGTCTGATTGGGTGGTATTATTCATTTTCATTCCCATATGTTCCACAGACCCTCTCAGCAACATACTAAAATTGCATACTAAAATTTCATTTTCAGAATGTCATTTTTGAGGCAGTTATCGTGTGAACGGACAGACAGACAGACAGGCAGAATGAACAAAGTCATAAACACTTTATAACTATGTTGGAAATTGTTAATAAAAAGCTGCAATTATCGAAAATATTCGACAAGTAACTGCTTATTAAAAAAAATTGTAAAATTTTCCTTACAAATACAGGATCAGCTGCAAATAACTTTGCGCATAAACGTTTTATGCAAACTCTGGTTTCAATTTGGAGTCCGATCCTTCAACACGAGTCAACACGCGAGGAAAAATCGTCTAATTGGTAGATTTTAAAGTTACTCCTATTGTAAATATCGTCAAGAATAGTGCAAATATTAATTGCGTCGCGTGTTTTTTTTCTTTAGATTAGTTTCTGTATAGTGAAACATCTTTTAATTGAACTTTTCTTTTTAGTGGAATCTATGAAATGTTAAATCCCCCATCCTTAGATTTTAGAGAATTCTACCTACTGGAAAAAATTAGGAAATAATATTTCATTTAATGTAAATAAATTTTCAAACATGAAATATGTATCTAAAATAAATTGCCGGAGTAGGAAAAGCGAAGTCAACAACGCAGGAGTTTCTTTTATATGTTGCATATTTTGGTGAATATGTTTATGCTAAATTTTTAAATCTAAGGCGTGAATACATTAGACTTAAGTAATAAAGTAATCAAGATTGTTATCACGTCTGCATACAATAGATAAAACCAAGGACAAAACGTTTTTTAAAAAACGAAAGGTATTTTAATTAACATCCTAAAAGACGTACAAAATATTGTTAAAAACTGCCAGAGCGCTTTCGTACGTATATACGCCCTTCATCAGTGGCTACATGAGTGGTAAAAGCATGGAATGTTTATATATAGAGAGAGACTATTTTAAAACAAATATGCATAAAATATAAATGGTAAATGAACTTGCTAAAATAATACAAGAATATACACTGAAATTACAAAATAAGTTTAAACGCTTACGAATTTAAAAATATTACAAGGAAAGAACTAATACAAATTTTAGAAAAACGTCAAGCATGATATTCCTGAGAATGACGTCATTTGTGACGTCATTCTCAGGAATATCATGCTTGACGTTTTTCTAAAGTTTATATATAGAGAGAGACCATTTTAAAACAAATGTGCATAAAATATAAATGGTAAATGAACTTGCTAAAATAATACAAGAAATACACACTAAAATTACACCTTCCCGGCCGTCCAACTAGTTACTCTAAGTCCTCTGGACGAGTCGGACGGTCTGGGTCTTCAACACTAAAATTACAAAATAAGTTTAAACGCTTACGAATTTAAAAATATTACAAGAAAAGAACTAATACAAATTTTAGGAAAACGTCAAGCAGGATATTCCTGTGAATGACGTCACAAATGACATCACATTCGTAATTTTGATCCTGTTCAAATTTTAAGTTATGCCTGGCGACTCATTCTCGACTCTATGCAATTCAAATCTCTTAAAAGTTATCTGTGACGTCATTCTCAGGAATATCATGCTTGACGTTTTTCTAAAATTTGTATTAGTTCTTTTCTTGTAATATTTTTAAATTCGTAAGCGTTTAAACTTCTTTTATAATTTCAGTGTATATTTCTTGTATTATTTTAGCAAGTTCATTTACCATTTATATTTCATGCAAATTTGTTTTAAAATGGTCTCTCTATATATAAACATTCCATGCTTTTATCACTCATGTAGCCACTGATAAGGGGCGTATATACGTCCGAAAGCTCTCTGGCAGGTTTTTAACAATATTTTGTACGTCTTTTAGGATGTTAAATAAAAGACCTTTCGTTTTTTAAAAAACGTTTTGTCCTTGGATTTATCTTAAGTAATAAAGACTTATATTTTAATGAAATATAGTTGTTATGAAAGTTTAAAAACAAATGTTTAACGTGTTTGCCATAAAATAAATATTTGATTAACGCAAACATTGCAGTATGTGAAAAGAAATAAATAACATTTTTATTGGATAACAAAGTAAAATTTAATTATATAATTTTAAAATAGCTAAAAATATCGTATTTTGCGCATTGAACGATTAAAAGCTTCCCAGCAGCTTATAAAGCCATGCATCATTAAAACTTTTCGGCATTTTATAACCCTGCGACAAAAGAAAAAAACACGCTTCATAAATTTAATTCCATGAATATCATTATCATAAGAGCATAAAATAACCCCAAAAAATTCTTAAGTACACGCAACGTGAAAGCAAGCGATTATCATTGTGCAAAAAAATGTGAAAACTTTTCTTATCAACTTCTTTGACACGAAGATTAAATGCCCGGCTAAAGGAGGGAAAAAACTAAAAGCTTGTAAATCTCAGTTTTTTTCACAGACTAATTAAACACATGTCATAAAAGAACTTAGTACATAAAAAGCCTAAAGTAAAGCATGGGAGCTGAATTTTATGGTGTTTAAAGTCAACAGCTGTTATAATAACCTATAAAAACATTTATATTATGATTACATCTGAATTTAAAACTATAACAAATATTAGTGAAAACGTTGAACAGCACAACTGCTCAATAAAATATGATCTTGAAAAATGCGGCTCGGATTTCATTCGAGGCACGGTAGCAAGATCATAGACAAGCGTCTTGGTCGCGACATCAGAAATTCCAGACGGCTGGTACTTCATATTTATTTAGGGTGAATGTAGACTTTCACAGAATCGACTGTTTCGTGAGCGATTGAATATATGGTTAATTGTGGCTCTCATATTTGTTTTGTTTTTGCAGAGAACACGTGCGATTTTATTCCTGCAGTTTTCGAATCGAAACCATTTTAAATTCAGTTCAAATGTCTTATTGGAGCAGCGGGTGTTAATGGACTCTTATTTAGAATCGAGCAATGTCGAGCAATTCGTTCTAGGAATAAATATTAATTAAAACGTTGAACAGTATAACTACTCAATAAATATGATCTATTAGATTCAAACTTATAATAGTTTAATAGAGTCCGTGCTGATCATAGTATAAAGACAACCTTTTTAGCCATATCGCAGTATTAAGTTCCAGCTTCTTCTCAAGTGGTACAAGTGGTGTAATGTCAAGGTCGATATCCAAGTAAATATGTAAAACACAAAGCTCCTTATTTATCATTGACAATATTTACACATTTATATATTTCAAGTTTCAGAACAACTGATTCCGAATATGCAGAATTCAAATTTTGTGATACTTTGAGGAATTTTCTGACCAAAGTATTGAATCAGAGTCCGGGTTGGGGGGTTGATAATGCTTGATTAGTCATGTTTTAGTACTAACTAGCAGCGCTTACCCGCCGTTGCTCGGGATTTACCATTCAAAACTATGATAAAAATTGCACCGAACATATAGGGCCGGTTGTGATATATTACCGCTGAATGTATAGCATTTTAGAGATGTTTAAATAAAATTAAAGTTGGAATGTGTTTCATAATCAATGCTTTATGCATGATTGATCTTTCTTGTGATTTCTTAATGCTTTTCGTTGTTGAGTAAGCCTGTGAGAAATAAACCATGGTGATAGTTTCCATTTAAATTCATATCTCAAACATGCGATTTTCAAAAGTGTCTAATACGTTCAATAAACTCCCACAAAACTCAGTGTTGAGTAAGCCTATGAGAAATAAAAATGGTAAAAATTTCCATTTAAATTCATATTTCAAACTTGCGATTTTCAAAATTGTCTAATACGTTCAATAAACTCCCACAAAACTCAGAAATGTAATTGACTTTCACGTTTTAAACCAACAATGTCCAACCTTTTTTATTGTGAATCATGGAGTTAGAGAGTAGAACTCCTAGGAAACAAGTGTCGTTTTTCACTAATATCTCGAGAACCACTGGTCGTAGAAACTCCATGGCTTATGTTTTTTGTGGGGTGATTTCAAGACTATCAAGATTAAGTTTATGAAATTCGGTTCAGCCATTCTCCAGTTATGGTGGATCATACATACACACTTTTCTTCTTTATGTATATATAGATAAAAGTAGAACTGAATACATTATAAATACATTATAATAAAACATATTTGGCTTTCTCATTGAACTTATGGACGAAAGCTCAAACATTAATTAATAATCACTTGCGAATTATAACCCCTTCCGTTTAAATAAAACGCTACTTGTTTGAGTGTGCAAAAAGGTTTCATGCGACGATCAATTATTGTATTGAAGGATTGTTACAATCCATTACCTTATGTGTGACAAAAACCAACCTTCTAGACTGATAGTATACTTATTTATTTTGAACACCACCGTTTTCATGACATCTGACGTATTTTCATACTGCAGAATTGGTAGTGGGAGCTGATGCATATATCTGCTCAGGTGACATGGTAAAATGGAAATTATTGCTCCGTGTGATAATTCAGTACTTGAGGATTAAGAAACGACTTAGCAGCATTTTTTAACGTGGTCACTTATACACAAATTCTAAGATGGCATCTATTACAGCCTGTAAAACAATGATTGTACAATTGAAACATAACATTTCGTCTTAGAAAATGTAATATCAGACAAAAAAATTCTATGTTACATAATAAATAAATATTTCATACGTTATTGAAAATTATATTTATACAAGATCAGTCAATGCTAGCTAATCATCGGTATCGCTGTTAATGTCAGGACGAGGTATTGGTACGTTACTGCACTCGATATCGGAATATTCACACAATTCTGTACACACCAGATTACTTCGTATGTAGCTACAAGTTGCAGTTTTACAATCTTTCTTGTAGTCTGATTGGACAAATTCCCTACTATAAATATTTTTGAAGATTTTAAACACTATATAATTTTAAGTACGTTACATTGGATGTTGTCACTATTTCGAGGTCTTCCTGGCAATAATAGCTTGTAATGTGAATAATGCAGCATACGCAGATACTAGTAACTTGGTAATGCACGTGTAAGGATAGATAACAGTAACAACACTACCAAATAACATAATCCATTAACCAATTTTGCGCTTTTTATGTGCCCATAAGCATGTGGATGTTAATACTTGGAATGGTAGCAAGGTGCAATGGTAGCAATGATATCATGTTGTTGTTGAGACACAGACCGTCCGACCTACCAGAAATGTGTAAGGTAACTGTTTGGTCGGCCGGGAAGTGCCACCCAATTTAGACAGGAACCCAGAGGGGGAGGCATCCACAGGGACCATATCCTCCTTACTCTACCACCAACCTCTGGAAAGGACTTACAGACACACATGTTTAACTTGATCATACTCCGCGTGAACACGGCGGCAGTTTTGGCAGCGGGAGAATGGAACCCTGGCCCCTACCGAGTGCAATTCCCGCGCGCTAACTCAATGATACCATGTTGTTGTTGTTGAGACCCAGACCGTCCGACCTACTAGAAAGGTGTAAGGTAACTGTTACAATGATACCATGTGTCATACTTTGGCGAACGGCGATCATCTATGGAGATAGATAAACTGCAATGCCTGAATGACGGAACACACCACTTCAAAATTGTGACACACTATGTTTTTTCTTGTATTGTAGATATCGGTTATTCCATGCTGATAAGTGCATAAAGAGAGAAAAATCATTGTATGGGTGCTGTTATCTGTAATGAAAACGTAATTCTAACCTTCAGTATACACCCTACAGTGGGATTTTGTGGGTACACACGGAATGTTCGTGAGGAAATATCATTATTCAGTACGATAACTAAAATTGTTATCTGCAATAGGGGAGCCATCCCATTGTTTTTATGTCATACATATATCAGCTTTAGGCGTTTTAAATGACTTCGAAATATTATCACAACCTAATCTTGCGTCATTCCCTAGTAGCAATCTAATATTTGCAGCTAATATTGAAAATATTGGACCAATATGAAAAAGTGGGCATTTTGACGGAATTGGCTTATAATATCGGGACAATATAACTCCAATATTGGCTTTTCATTGGCAATATTTCCAATGTAACACTAATATGGACGTAATATTGTAATGAAAATAATTTGCCAATATTGTAAATCAATATAACCCCAATACTGGTTAGTTATAATTTAAAGTGATAATTTTTATTAGGCTAGTAGTTACTTTGGAGAAGGGGTGCTTTGAGTGCTGGGTATTGAATCCTGTGGTGACGTCATCTTTTTTGTTGATATTATATATTTACTTTGCGATATTGAGGAATTGTAATAAGTGAATTGGATTGAGGCAATTGATGTATATTAATTGATGCATTTAAGTGTAATTATTGATTATGATTATGAATTGTGAATGCTTTAAGGAATAATTAGTATGATAAACTATAATTATTTAAATATCTTGTTACGTAGCTTGTTGCTGTATATTGCGAAGAACCCCGTTAGAAAACTTCTTACTGGGTTATTCTGGAGCCCTTGAGATTATTTTGCATTGCAAAGAGAAAAACCTATTTGACTAGACCACTACGGACTTTAATGGCTAATCAATTTTTTAGAGCGATTATTAAGCTGTTTTTGAGGGTTTGCCAATCTGCCTATGATAAAGAGGCTGCTTTAGATAAAGGCATTGACGAATGCTATGTGGGAACCATGGAGGTGCGAGAATTGAAAAAGAGCATAGTTGCTAAGGATAATTTGATAACTAAACTTGATGAAATAATTAGGAAAAGGAATATTTCCCGGCGTAGCGATAAGAGTGTTAGTACAAACGAGGATGTGCTTATGGGTAATATTGAAAGTGGCATACTAGATAAGTCTCTGAATAAACTGGAGGAAACTAGACATTCGTTTGGTGCCATTAGCCTTATATTGGAGAGACACTGTAAGGCCATGGATAGCTTTGCTTCGAGTCTTGCTTCTTCATTGGCTGGTCTAAATCATACTATTAAGCATATGGGGACTGGTGAACAGGCCACATCTACGCCAGTTAAGAGTGGACTATTGTTAGATGAGCAATATAGAGAGAGGATTGAGTGTTTAGTGAAGAATAGGTCAGAGCTTTCTGGTATGCTTAAGGAGTCACGTACTAATTATACTTTGCTATGTGCGGACATGGAAAAACAGGCTGATGGATTCGAAGCACTTAGGAAGGAGCTTCTCAATTTGGTTGACCGTGAGAAGGATGCTGAACGAAAAGTTGTTAGGAGCCTCGGAAAGCCGGAAGATGAGGGAAAGACTATTCTAATTAATCCTGAAAATAAGCAATCTTTTGAGGAAACCAAGAAACTAGCTATGGAATCTGGAGTTAAACCTAAGGGCATAGGAGTAGGGATTAATAAATTTTATGGATTGTATGACGGTAGAGCGTCGAAATGTCTGACGGTAGCCTGATTAGGCAAGCCCCTTGGCTTGGGACAACAGAAAAAAGAAACAATACTTGCCTAATATTGGGGTTGCATTAGAAAATTGTCCAATGTAATGCCAAGATATATAGTACTGGTCCAATATTGAACCAATAGTAAATTCTACTAGGGTTGTAGCATTTCGAGGTCAATGTTTTGTAAATTATACGAACAGTGTATAAAAACTGGCTTTTAGTTATGTACCCGAATATTTAGGAAAACTGATGTATTACACGTTAATATCACTGAGTAACGATTAGCAATGATGTGCATACAAAAAGAAAAGTAAGTACGCGTCTACAGTTTGAACATGAGTTCTGCATCCGTCTGGCTATACGTATGTGTGTTTGTCTGTCTCTGCAATGTGTATTTTATAAATTTGGTATTTATGTGACATAGGAGATTCCCTTGCTTTTGGTTATATTACGGAAGAATTGGGACACATATAACTGCCAATTATTTCGAAATGATTAGCAAGAAATGAGAAAACTGAAATGAATGAATACATATGTTTAATAAATGTTTAGCTAAAATGCTTGTTCTATATGCGATTTTTGATGACAAAAAAAAACTTACCACCATTTCCCTGAGAAAGCCACTGTTTATATAATTTACTCTCTCGGATTTCTTTTTATATTTGGCGCAAATTCAAAATGACAAGTTACAAATGATACACAAGTAGATATAACCTTGAAATTTTGGCGTTACTTCAAGAATATATCTATTTCGATATTTTGTATTGAACTTACACTAAAATTAATATATATATATGTATAAAGATAGAAATATAAATTTCAATCGGCTGGAACAGAGATATACTACTCACGTCATATTTTTGTACAAAATTTGATGGAAAGCAAAGATAAGATTTGATGGAAAGCAAAGATATTATTACATATTGAAACAATTGTTAAATATTAATATTTATGAGTCTTGTTGCAAGATATAATGTTCTGGCATCTTTCAAACCAATGCATCATCAAAACTTTTATAACCATGCCAGCTAAAAGGAAAAATTGCTTTATAAACTTCATTTCCTGAAAATTATCTTCCTAACACTGTAATGCAAACCAAAAGAAAAATAAAATAAATTAGTACACGCAAAGTGCATGATAAACGAGAACAACTGTTAAAATGACTCCACTTTTGATATTGGGATTAAAATATTGATAAAAAATAAAAAATAAAATCATGATACCCATAATACTTCAAATTTCATTCTAAGACTTATAATTATATTTGTATGAAACACATCTTTAAAATATATTGCAAAAATAAATCTGATATTTATTTATTCAAGATAAAAGGTTACAACTTCTGTTATCAAACACAGTCTTTCGAAAAATTATATTTTATCTGTGAACCAACTATTACTTTCCTTATATACATAATGTATAAGGAAAGTATTATGACGAAGTCGAAAATTCGAATACGAGTTTTTGACGGGAGAGGACGTTTCAAGCATCCCTGATGACGAATCGAGCATTTTTGAGATGATGTCTGTGTCTGCGTGTGTGAAAGTATGTGTATGTGTGTATGTGTGTGTGTGTATGTGAATGAGTCTGGGGAGACGATATCTGACGAACGAATGGAGCGATTCAAATGAAATTTGGTACATAAATCATAATCCGTAAATAATGGACGCCTGTTGTTTTTAAACGTTATCGAATGTTCATACACCCCCCCCCTAAATTTTAGTGTGAAATTTTGAAAAAATTACCAAAAAGTCAAAACCTTTAATAAAGTTAAGCGAATGGACATTTCTTATGTAATTTTTCCTTAGGAAACGATTGACATAAACTTTAGAACGCTAGCATGAACCGTTTTCGAGATATTGCACATTTTTTAAATAAATGTATCAAAAAATCCCATAAATTAAGAAAATATATTAACTGTTGAGAAACTTGTTCACTTCTTATATGTAATATCATGCGATAAATTGGGTGACATCATTCTCGTGGATCTAGCTCGTTCCATTCATGAGAAAAGATCCTTTGAGTAATACTTTTGTAATTGAACACCAATAGTCATTTATCTGCTATAAGAATAACTTATTTCTCAGTTTACAACACTTGGCGACTTTTTTAAATGTTGCAGAATTCACGAAAATCTAGTTAAATGAATAAAAATGACTCTAAATCAATTAAAATGACGACTAATTGACGAAAATTCAATTCCTTGGAAAGAATATAAGTATCTACTATAAGAAAGACCTATTTTTTTACTGTAAAAGTAGTAAATTCATTGCATTATATAAGGAAAGTCATGTGTTGCCCACATCAGATTTTTTTAATTAACACTGCAGTATTTTATCCAAAAATTGTCCACTTTTAAGTATAGAAAATAATAAAACCTATAATTGCATTATTCTGAGGATTTAGTTATAGTCTCTAATTTAATTATTAAGTAATTTCTAAACTTTAGGAACATGTTTTATTACAGAAAAGAAAAATCGACGACAGTTGCTTTTTTTAAGAAACCCAAAGTTGTCCAAGAAAGGATACTTTTCTCCAATGTTTAATGGATTCTCTAGGATTTTGGAATTTTAGTATAAATTTTAGAAGCAATTATATAAAATTCTACCAATGAGGATATTTTCCCACTTGTGACGAATGATTTGCATTCTGCCCTTGTAGAATTAACATCCTAGAACTAGTAAGACATGCTAGCCTGAGTATGCATAGTGCTGACAATGCTTCGAAATTGACTTTAAACCGCAGAACTTTGAACTCTTTTGTGCATAAACCGAAAATTTGAATTTTCAAACCAGTTGTCCAAATTAATCCAATTTCAGAACTTCAAGTGAACTGAATTACAGATTAACCATATATATTTCTATTTAACAATAAATATATGTCATTCTCTTGAACTGCTGGTAATCTATCTCTTACAGGAGAGGGTTTTATTATATATGCAGTAGTCTAAAGTACATATATAAATGTTACAGTATATTCAGCTGAATATGTTTCATAGTGCCATACTACCGTTCCATACTATTTATAGTATTATATATCTATTTTACGGTATATGTTTTACAGCGTCATTTAGTAATGTTTGAATATATCTAGGGATAATACATTTTATAGTATTTTAAGTAATTTTACAGTACATTAAATTAGAGTGTTATAATATTTTTCAGTATATCACATTACAGTGGATCATTTACGTAGTTAAGAACTACTAAATTTTGAAATATTTAAAGCTAAAGTTCAGGTCATAAACCGAAAATTGTATGTAGTTATTTAACTTTATATAACAGCTTTTAGCACTGATATTCAAGCTTGAGAAATAATAATTATTTTAAAGTTGAAAATTATCGCATATACTTTTAACTCGGATATAACTCAAAACATAAAATACGGTTCTTGACTACTTTAAATGTGTATATAAAATCGTCCTTACCAATTTTATTGAGCTGATTTCTTACTTAATATAACCAACTGACTCGGAAAGTACAACTGGAAATCGAAATCGGTAGAAACCAAGATGTAAGCAACTTTCAGAAAAGAAAGAGACAATTAGTAAGACACCATTCAATCTTTTGTGTATTTAATACATAGTTCGGTGTATAAAAAAAGTACTTTTACAATTAAAGAATGCAAAATGAAGATGTTTTTGTAGAAGCATACGGCCGTGACGCGCAAACGCTAAGTTTATAATACGTTGGCTTTTAAATTGGTTAATTATGGGGAATCTATCCAGGGTGCATAAATTCAAGCGTATATTTAGATGAAATTGTCATTTTTTCACAGTATATATATTTTTAGGTATAAATTATTTCCGTAACAATTAAATTAAATGCAACGCGACTTTTTTCATGAAATCTTACATGAAAAGCATTCATAACAATATAGTAATGAATGCTTTAATTAACAACTATAACTAACAAAATCAGATATCATGTTTTTATAAAGAATAGTCATAATGCAATAAACAACTACCTCCAGGACGAAGGCAAACATTCGACAAATTATATGTTGCTGCTTTGATTTATAAAATACCTGGTTGTTCATGATTTTAATCTCAACGTTTTAGTATTTTTCTTAATTCTATGCATTTTGTAAGTTGAAATTTGACCGATTAAAATTCCCCATAAAATTTGAATTGAAAAATCGGTAGAGTTATCGTTTAAGAAAATGTAAATACATTTACTGATGTTTTGTTTCGTATATTCAGAAATTAAAAGTCAAACAAGATGAATTGCAATTTTATTACATGTGTTTTCACTACGTAAACTACGTATATTAAAATAATATGCTAGTATTTTATTTCTTACGTCATTGCGTTCATATTACTTTTAATTGTGCCATTAGCGTTATCATAATTTTAATTACAAATTATTTTACATTTTCTTGCACATTTTAAGACAAAACTTTAGCCATAATAAACATTTCTAATGTTTACATTTCTCAAAATATTCCACCAAAAGTATTTTATCCAGGCAGAAGGGTGTTATTATTAAAATACATATATGAAAACTATTTCCTATGTAGAAGATTTACAGTAAACAGAGTTATCTCTTCGTTTAGTACTATTTTCCATTTGAAAGCAATGTTGATGCGGGTACTTACAAAACATGCCTATGGAAATTTCTCTGACTGAACAAACCCATATTTCAAGAACTGTTAAGTTTTTCTTTTATTCGTTGAAACCTCAATGTTACATATCGTTTATAAAAATATTGTTTAGTTATCATATTGTTAGCTTTATTTATCGTAAATCTTCAATATTTTAAATTATGTTGCATTATTTTCATTTTTAAGTTTTAGTTAATAACACATATATTCTGTAACATCAATAAAAATTATTTTTGTGGACAAAATTCTGAATATATTTATGTATAAGCCTGTTCGTATATTGCAGACGACAAGGCCTGAAAATATCGGGTGTAAATTTGGCAATGCAAAGGTTTGCTTGGAAATAACTTAGTACTTGGTAATTATTTTATTTATTGTAAAAGCTTATGAACTTGGTAATAACTCTGTACTTGGTAATTATTTTATTTACTGTAATAATGTACCACTGTAATTTAAAATTAAAGTGACGGGGTTTTGTCTTCTAACGGTCATTAAATATCGTAACCACTTTTAATGGCAATCAGTTTTTTAGCAAGTTCTGTATATGCTGTGTGGCTGCAAAAGTTGCAAAGCAACAATAATTGGGCGAAGGTGTCGTTTTGGAACATCTACTGAAGCATCTCTGTTTCCGAGCCATTTTGCGGAAATAATTATTGTTTTCTATTAGAATTGTGGCAACTATAAAAAAAAAGAACTTAAAGTTGAACTTTTTGATTAATTATCATTAACCTATCATATCTTAACGTGGCCGTAAAATCTCGTATTAGTGGACTTATTATTTAAAATGTATATTGCATTATTGTGCCACTATTAAACCCTCCAATTATTTACTTCTGCGAGTCCTGTAAAGGAATTATTACTTCATATAATACTAAAAGAGGATTATTCCATTTAAACTTTAACAATAACATTTATTAACAACATAAAATACTTATTAAATTCAATTACAGTATTTAGTTATATTATTTCAGCGGAGGGGACATATGCGACCAGTACGGAAACGCCAAAATAGTGGTTAGGACCAGATATCATTTTCAATGGGCACATACCTTCAAATCTGCCTTCTACTTTGTCAGCATCCGTACTTAATGTCGTCCATTTACCGGAATTAACTATTGGTGTAATGCTCCGACACGTAAATTCGTTGAACATATTGTACTGCTGTAACTCTGCACAAATCGATATTTCCATTCATTATTTTTGAATATCTACGGACCACTCTACATTTCTAGTCGTCGTTATGTCATAATGTCGGGCAAGTATCAGAACAAGTCATCGTTGTAGTGTCGTTATTAAGTCATTACTGCATCTGCCAAGCCCGCTCAAGTCAACTCTGAACAGCTGTTCACCAGTGTCGTTCCAAGTTATCTCCTTCTTCTTTTTATGTCATAATATGTCTAAGTCATCTGTTCAAGTCCTATTGTACAAGTTATATATTTCGTCGTTTTCGGGTCACAGGCTGTGGCTCTCCCCTTTCTCGGGGGCGTCATTTCCCCACTTGCTTTCATTTGAAGCATTCAATGTGACGTAACAAGTACTTTCTCCATTAGTTAATCCTTTAACCAATGGAACCATTCCACATCCTCGTAAGGGCCAATTCCGCCCCCTCCGTCATGGCACCCCTAAATTCATGGTTTTCTGACCTTAAGGTTCACGGGTTGTAATGTTTCGTACACAATCACGATGTTTCGTACACAATAAATATTCTCATAAAACTGTCTCATCAAAGTGTGAGATCAATTTCTGGTCTCACAAGAATACACATAAATCTGTGGTTTTGTCGGAGACCGTTATTTCGGCTGACGCCAATGTTGTCTAGAGATGAAGTGCACTTCTGGTGTTAATTACGCTACGTCACGTTTGCAGAGGTTGGTTAGCTAATGAGGGCTCAATTAATGAGTGACGTTTGAACGGTTCGAGGAACGTACGCGACTTTTTCGGTTCAATCTTTCGAGGTGTGAAGAAGGTGTGTATGCTCGGCAAAATGGAATTCATGAAGTCCGATTTAGTGACATTTGTAATGTCAGAATATTAATTTCGGAATGGAAGAAACTCTCCGGTTCAAGAGCAAAACCAGGGCTAAAGAATTAGATTACTTCCTTAAAAATATACAACCATTGAATCTCGATGTTATTCAAGTTTGGAATCTGTGGTTCGTGTAATTTGCTTGGAGTGCAGAATTCGAAATGGTGCGTGTTTCACGAGTTTATACAATCCTGTCATTTGATCTAAAAATCGTCGATGGAAATTTTATTTGTGCCGGTGAAAATTTGTAGAGATTGAATTCCTGAAGTATCCCCTCTCCTTAATCTGATATATCCCCCTACTGATGTGTTCTTCGATATCTGTAAGTTCAACTTCCTATTATATGTGAGCAGATATGTTCTTATCTCGAACAAGGTTCTTCATCTATGGAAATAGAACATTTGTATTTTCGAAAGATATTTAATTTAGTTGCTTTAATAAACATATTTATATTTAAATAATTTGACTTATATTGCTTTCCACTAGTTGTATAGCAATGTATGCTCTTACTTTTAGTTTCGTAGTTCGGCTGGACAACCGGTTCTTGAACCGGCCTGGGAATTTGGATCTAGTTCAATACAACTCTTCACTATGGTAAGTCCATCCTTCACTATGGTAAGTCACTATGGTAAGTCCATCCTCTATCACTATGGTAAGTCCTAAACCGATACTTAAACTGGTATGGTGTTAATTTCATACTTTTCCATTTATACGTTAAAAATCGAAACCAAAAACCTGTTTCACAAAGGTCAGCCTGGGTAGGTCGAGTGGATTTATTGCAGGATTTTTTATTCAAATGAATATATTGTTTATTGAGATTTTCAAGTTTTCTGCAACTTTTCGGATTGCATGCTATATTTTCAAGGACACCACGAGGTGCTAGGTCAATAATTAACTTGAATAAGGGGAGCATGCCCGCAAACATACGTATTTTCATGTGTTCATAGAATAGATATTCAGTACGTGAAGATCAAACTGATGCTATGGAACATAATTAAAATTACTTTGGTAAAAACAATATATTGCTTAATTATTTCTATTCAGTAGCAGCAGTTTGAGCTGCAGGTATTATTTACTGCTTCGGATATTCCATGAATACTGTCAATATATATACAGGGTGTCCAGTGCTATTGGTGCCCAAAGGCTATTTCCTCAACTGTTAGTCACAGAGATTGTATTTCCAATTACAAAAATGTTTTAATTTTTAAAATCTATTATCTTAGAAACAGTTTAAATCAGTAAATGCATTTCTGAAAGAAATACGAAATATACATTTTTATACGGTCCCCCGGTTCTACCAATTATATTTAGGAAAATCATCTTCATACTATTTCATACGAAATAAAAAAAAATCTGCCTTTTATGACTAAAATTCTCCGAGTTTTGAAGCATTATACTGTATGACTTAAGTCGCTTTTCCACACATAAAATGTCCCGTTTCAGGCAACCACCAAATCAGGGATCATATTGACCATTTCTCCAGGCAACCAACCAATCAGGAACCGTATAGACCATTTCTCAGCACAAGGAGAGCTCCAACTTTAAACAGCTATAAGTCGGCCAATTTTGGTCGTAAAAGTATGATTTTTTTTTTATTTTGCATAAAATTATATGAGAATGATTTTCCTAAATATAACTGGTAGGACCGGGGGATGGTATAAACATTTATATTTCGTATTTCTTTTAGAAATGCATTTATTGATTTAAACTATTTCTACGATAATAGATTTTAAAATTTAAAACATTTTTGCAATTGGAAGTATATCTCTGTGACTAACGGTTCTAGAAATAACCATTGGGCACCGATAGCACTGGACACTATATATATATATATATATTAAATTAGATATTAAAAATCAATAGGACTCTGATTTTCAGTAATTTACATAACCGTACCAAATCTCTTTCGATTTGATCAACTTATGTTAGACATATTGTGCCCACAGATACAAACATAGGTATTATTGACAAAATGGTTGATCCATATTTCGGTCAAAATTTGGAGATCCAAAGGAATCCGATAGTCCACATTTCGGCTTATCACAATAACCACAAGGACTACCCCTTATGACAATGATTTCCCTTTATATATGTAGCACTTACTGAAATGAAAAATAAAAATACTGAGACCTACAGAAGTTATCTGGCGTAAAAACACATGTTCTCGAAAATATAAGGACACTTATTTTATGAATGAGGCTAGTGATTAACAGGGCTTCAGAAAAGAGAAGAAACATAAATTTAAGCATTGCACGCAACGTAAGACAAATGATTATTATCGTCTGAAAAAAAAAACATCAACCTCGGAGAAACTTTCGTAAGTGTTGTGTTTGATACTTTGGATCCAGCGCTGTAAAATCACGATCTCAAACTATATGGTCACGCTAAGCATAAATCTGTTTTTAGATTGATGAAAAAATATGAGTAGTGGAAGTATCCCTAAACATGTCATATAAAAGATCTTAGAAAAATTCCCATTAATCAAGTAAAGTAGGGGGTCAATCTGCTCTTAAAATAATGAGAAAATAATTTGTTTTTATCTGATAGCAGTATATCCGTTCTTTGTACGGAATATATAATATAAACAAATTTAAAATTCACAATTATGTGCGAGTTCCTATAGTATTCTAAATGGCATTGTTACTCAAAACACGCTCTTAAAATGTTTTATTTAATTGTCCAAAACACAAGTACAAATATGCATTTTCTTGCTATGCAAAATTATCTTCACAGACATATCTGAATAAGACATCCTGGCACGCTTTTAAACAAATTAGCAAAAATATTTTTTTAATTCTCCAAAAATGACAGAGGGTATTAAGAAATTTGAACTTAATTGTGCAAAATATTTATTTTTCATCAATTAGGTGTCATTTTCATTAATTTAGCGTCATTTTATCAATTTGGCGATATTTTCACTAGTATTGACCATATATTCTGATCAATTTGGCGTCATTTTAAAAAGTAGCTAAATTTTGTAGCCAATTGGAGCAGTTGGGCTGACATAGACCCTACAGAAGTATCACTGCAATACTCTCTCTTTACAAAACACAATTAATTTCAGTGATTTAGCGTCACTATAGTAATTTGGAGATATTTTTAAAAATCACCATATTTGTCGCCAAGTGGAAAGGTTGGACAGACAAACAAACGTTACCAAAATATCATTACAGTACTATCTCCTAACAAAGCACAATTAATTTCAAGGATTCTGTGTCATTTTGTTCAATTTGTCGACATTTTTAACAATTTAGTGTGACATTTTCATCAATTTGGCAACAGGAATAGTAATTTAGAAAAGTTACCATGTTGGCAATATCATGTCAAATTTAAAAATCTGAATTTGCTGATCTGAAGAATAAAACATTCTGACTCCGTTTGTACATGTCAAACTGAACAAACTGAACCCACTACAATGGTATTAAATGAAATACCCGTACTACACTTATTCTATTTCATCAATTCACTAAACATAATATATGAATTTGTTGACTAAACTCAATATATAAGTTAATTGGCTAAACACAGTATATGAGCTTGAAACATCTTTGCCAAAATGTAACAAATAATGTAAGAAATTGTAAATATCAGCAATTTCGTAATCTTAAACACCGTAATTAATATGAATCAGTAAAAATACAATACCGTTCATTTAAAACATATATTTTTATATCCATGTATTTATTATTAAAATCGGAAAATAAAAATCGTTTGCCGTACAAACACAGTAAATTTAATTGCATTGCTGAGCAACTTAATATAAGAGAGAATCTTCTTCTCAAAATGCTCATAGTTAAATAACTATTTTGATGTGGTCATATTGTTCAATGTTGGGTAAGAGGCTCAGGAAAATATACCATGGATATATTTTCCATATACCTTCATGTTTTAAATCGGAGATTTCCCACCTATTTTGCATGGCGGAACCATAAAGTTAGAGGAGATAAGAACCTGTGGAAGGTTCATTTTTCCTTAATATATCAACAATCCCTGGTCCTAGAAACTCGAAACAAAGCCTAAATTTTTATTTGGTATATTTCACGGCTATCCATAAAATTTCATGAAATTCGGTTCAGCCGTTCTCCCGCAACGATGAGATAAACAAACACCCACAAACATGTACACATACACATATACAGGAAGCGGTAGCCCAATGGTTAGCGCGCGGGATTTGCATTCGGTAGGTCCGAGTTCGATTCCCCCCGCTGCCAAAACTGCCGCCATGTTCACGCGGAGTACGATCACGTCAAACATGTGGGTCCGTAAGTCCTTCCGAGAGGTTGGTGGAAGGGGAAGGAGGGTACGGTCCCAGTGGATGCCTCCCCCACTGGATTCCGGTCTAAATTGGGTGGCACTTCCCGGCCATCCAAACAGTTACCTTACACCTTTCTGGTTGGGCGCGGTAGCCCATTGGTTAGCGCGATGGAGTTGCACTCGGTAGGCCCGGGTTCGATTCCAGCCACTGCCAAAACTGCCGCCGTGTTCATGCGGAGTACGATCACGTTAAACATGTGGGTCCGAAAGTCCTTCCGAGAGGTTGGTGGTAGGGGAAGGAGGGTACGGTCCCTGTGGATGCCTCCCCCACTGGGTTCCGGTCTTAATTGGGTGGCACTTCCCGACTGTCCAAACTGTTACCTTACACCTTTCTGGCAGGTCGGACGGTCTGGGTTTCAACAACAACACCTTTCTGGTAGATCGGACGGTCTGGATCTCAACAACAACATATATATATATACAGACACATTTTCAATTTTATTTTTATAGATTTACAAATTCTGTTCATCTCCTACCATCGGTCATCTCTTACCTCGGTACCACTGGCATTTCTGAATGTTAATTATATTCAGAGATATTAAGAAAATATTACGCATCAACAATAAATAACAAAACATAAATTATCAGCAATACCACACATTACCAAATAATACCACACATTACCAAACAATCCCACACATTAACAAGAGTTAGATAGTTTTGTCGTGGAACAGTAATATGGATATTAACTCAGGTATACTGTTTAATGTGCATTTCATTTGATTTGAATTTTCAACAGAAATACATATTCTACAGTTTCTCCAGTTAAATTATGTGTTAATGTTCTTTAAATGTGATTTTGTAGAGAAACATGAGATTGTTTCCTTCATGTATTCACTTCCTCTGGATCTCTCGATCCAAAGAACGGGGAAAAAGTTGAAAGTTGATAAAATGACTTCCTTAACTTAGCTACCCAGAAACTGGAAGAAAATTTATAATAGGTTAACTTGAAGCCAAGTAATTTCGATCATATGTAATCTTTTAATTTTTTTGACAATGTTTTTTATTCTATCTCTTTTTCAATTATGGTATTTCACACAATCTTTCGTTCAAGGTTTTCCAGAAGCATTAACATATCTTGTGTGCTACATGAACTATTGTCCAAGAAGACCATTTATTTACCAACTTTTTGATTTTGTTCACCAATCTTCTGAGACATTGATTGCTGGTTTACAAAAATGTGTGTCAACGAATTGACCGATCATTTTTTCGTATTCCAGAAATCTATCAAACTTTTGCTGATATGAAATTCTTTTACATTCCCTATATGAACAGAAATCACATTTTTGTTGGTTCACATGTTCGAGCACATAATTTTGACTGAAAACAAACAACTCTTCGTCGTTTCTAAAAGACCTAAAGACATGATATATTTAATATTCGCGAAATTTCATCAAACATCCACAATATCGCTAAAAAATCTCGAAAATAACCAATGTCGAGAGAAAACATCATAAAGAGCTTTTAAACTTTCCACAATACGAAAGCATTACATTTTTCATAATAAATTATTTATGAAAATATGCCCCATACGCACGTTTTCCCTAATTCATCAATTAACTTTCATTGAAATTATTTTCAATTCCTAAATTGCATTTGAATAATTAAAAGCAGTTGATTAAACTTTAATTTTCTAATTTGCAATTGTAATTATAATTATATACTTAAGTACCAAGAAAGAAAAACATATCCTTAATAATCATTCAGTAAGTATGTTCTCCCACCAAGTTTTAATTAAATATTAAGTCATTAATTTTCTGTTAATTAAATGAGTAAACTTTTAACATTCATTTTATTTAATTCCTTTAGTAAATTCATATTTTGTTTATAAAATGTGTGGGTCGAAGATGTTCTGGAAATGGCGAACAATAAATGTAATTAGTAATAATACTCAAATTTTAAATATAATCATTTTAAAGTTAATAATTTTTTTAAATACATTGGACATCAGACAGAATTCAGCTGAGGCAATTCTGATCTGATTTTCCTCTAATGTGGACATGCTGGTGGAATTGATGTTGACATGAACTTAACATAGCTAATGGGGACATGAACTGAAGAAATATATATTAGCTCTAGTTTTCAGTAAATTTTGGTGAGTTAGCAGTGGAAAAGGATGGTCTTCACTGTTTCTAGAAACCATTTTGCAGCGCTCTACGAGAGACGCTACGAGAGACTATAGTAAAATATGTCATTGCAAATATAATTTTTACACGTCCATTTGTATTCAACCGGTTAACTTCGGTTCTGTCAGCCACGAGCACGGGGAATATTTTTATTAGGACAGTATAATCATTGAAAAAATATACCAAGGGAAAAGGATGCATAATTTTTAGCAGACTATTGCTGGACCATTATGAGAGATGCTCTAAAAACTCACTAGAAAATACATGTTTCTTGTATGAGAATTACAGTAAGATACGCATACGCAAATATGTAAAACTTGGAATAACTGTTTAAATGAGTTCCTTTACAACTGCCCAATTACAACGAAATACCAATTCTTAATAACAATATTGAAACATGTCTGAAACCGCAAAAGGTAATATATTCACTAGGCTTAGCTGCTGGGTTACTAAATATTAGTGATGAAAAACTTGAAATAAAGTCCGATTTTTGTGTTTCAATATTTATAAGGTAGCGATTGTCATTGTATCTGGGATAATAATTCCTATGATGATGTCCGACAACAATCCAAACAGAAAAATTACATTTATTTTGAAGAATTAACATCCGTATAATAAATGTAGTTTCCAAGTAAAAATCATTGTTAGTTGTCTTTACTCTCAAACAGCTATTTATTATTGAAAAATTCAATTAATTTTCAATGATTATTTAGGATATAATTTAATTTTAATATAATAAAATGCATCTCATAAAATCTTATATTGATATAAAACATAATAGAAGTAATATGGATGCACAAATGGAACTATAAAAATCACTTTCTTGAAAGTTTTTCTATTGTTTCTTAGTCAAGCTTCATCATTAATGATAATTGTTCCTTTTCCTCTTCAGTTGAGAAATCTCTGGTTTCGTTTCCAAAACATTTTTTTCATCCTTTTCCGATTATTGTCTACTCGTTTCCGGTTGAATCTACATGCTGGTTTTAAAGTTTTCTGCAGTATTTTTTGTCGAAATTAGCACTTATTATCTCTGAAACCAGTTAGTTCATTTATTTTCTGTGGTTTATAAGTTATTGATAAACTTCAATTTCTACAGCTAGTTTGAATGGCTTGTGTAATTTATGAAATGATGTTTTTCTTGCTGAACATGTGGTTTGAATATTTCTGATAGATGTTTACCTTCATTTTTGGTGTTTGATGTCCACTTATTGTACTCCTAATAATCATGTGCCTGCTGTTGGATCCTTTCTTCACAGATTTTAACTACGTTTTTCCTTCTTCCCGTTTGCAACACTCTTCCAACTTCAAGTTAGACAAGAAATATCACACATGCATAAAGAATTGATTATGAAACATTTTCCAACTGCAATGCAATTTTATTTAAATATCTCTAAAATGCAATACATTCAGCTGTGATAGTTTTAAAATTATCACAGTACTAAAATAAATTATTATATTTGAAAACTTCATCGAAAAAAATGAACTTTATTCAAATAACGTCATGGAAATATAAATCGCCTGGCTCTTTATATAAAAGTAGTGAATATTTTATTCAAAGAATTTTTCCATTCCATTCCATTTATTAATTTAATTTTTATTTAAAAAACCACCGAATATATCTCGCTGGAATATTTTTTTATATATTTTATGGGATAATTTACTATTTTATGGGATAATGTACTAAAATTTTCGAAGAAATATGTGAATTTTAAATGCGCTTAAGAAAAGTTAAAAATTAGGTCCCGTAGGGTTCAATGTATTTTATTTATTCCACTCGGATTCAAATCCAAAACTAATTGGATGATATTATTCAGCGGCGATATTCTTAAAAAACTTCAAACTATGACGGTACAAATACTTTCTAACTACATGCTTAAAACTTCATCGAAAAAGGCAATATAGAATCGTCTGCTTCTCTGTATAAAACCAAAGAATGTTTCATTCATATCAGCTATACTGCAGACTCCAGAACTAAATAATTTTGCGTTAAAGAAATTCAGCAATTCTTATACAACTCATCTTACAGATTGATGTGTTTACATTCTCCAAACGTGAAAATTAAGCTTCGCTGTAAAAATAATCAAAGATGGATGATCATTTAATCTCAAAAATAGTGTAATTCCGTTAGCGCAGTAGATACATGCACAGAAAAAAAACGGGATTAGGTGGATGTAAAAATAAATATAAATTAAAAAGAATTTTAATAATCACGATTTTGACACAAGTTGGATGCCATATTTTATTTCAAAATGGGTCACGTGATCTCTTCATATAACATTTGTGCAATTATTATTTTAATTTTTATTTAAAAAACTACCTAATATATTTTGCTGGAATTTTTTTATATATTTTATGGGATAATGTGAATATTTACTAAAATTTTCGAAGAAATTTGTGAATTTTAAATGCGCCTAAGAAAAGTTTGAAAAATTAGGTCCCGTAGAGTTCAATGTATTTTATTTATTCAAATCAGGTTCAAATCCAAAACTAATTGGATGATATTGTTCATTTGCATCCTCATTTCCCACGGACCGCCTGAACAACATACTAAAATTTCATTTTGTCAAAGTCACTTTTACGGCAGTTATCGTGCGAAGCCTAATATTTACTTATGGAGAAAGTACACACATCAAGTTGTAAGATGAGTTGTATAAGAATTGTTGAATTTCTTAAACGCAAAATTATTTGGCTCTGAGCCTGCAATATTGTTGATATAAATGAAACATTCATTGAATTTATATAGATAAGCAGACGATGTTATACTAGACTTTTTTAATCAAGTTTTATGCATAGAGTTAAATTACTTTTACCACCATGGTTTTCAGTTTTTAGGTAAAATAAATTATTGTCGTATTGCGATGAATGAAAGGAATGGAATAAAAGTGCATGAATGAAATATTTACTGCTTCTGCATAGAGAGACAGGCGATTTATATTTCAATAACGTAATTTGAATAAAGTTCATTTTTTTTTCGATGATATTTTAAGATTTCAAACGTAATAAATTATTGTATTACTGTGATAATTTTAAAAATATCACAGCTGAATGTATCGCATTTCAGAGATGTTTAAATAAAATTACATTGCAGTTGGAAAGTGTTTCATAATTAATGCTTTATGCATGATTGATCTTTCTTGTTTTCACATAGTTTAGTGATGATGCTCTTAAATTTTGTTTATTACAATAAATAGATTCATTAACAAAGTATAAGTTGCATTGTATTAACTTGTATTAAATTGAAAATAAATCATTGTATTAAATTGAAAAGCAAAATTATATGCAATGTATAATTTGTTTTATGCAATAAGATGTTTTAAATCCATGCATGTGCCCACAAATAAGATACATCAGTAGTTTGTTTATATAAAATGGCCGAAATCCCTATTTGTGAAATGTATTAATTCTAAAAACATTTTCTAAACTAATAATTGATTTTTTGTTAAAGTAATAATTAATTTTATTTCGGCTTCAACGTACAATAGTGCATCAAATGCTTCAGCGTGCTTCCTTCAACAGGGTAGTTATTAAAACAAAATTAGCTTTTTATATTTAAGACATTATTTTCAGAAAACTTTTAAATAATTTTTTCAGGAATTATGAAAATAAGCCATCGTCAATTAACGTAATCCTTATCAATATATAAATACGAAATAAATTAATTTAGCTTTCTTTATAGTGTGTATTGATTTATCCGTAAAATTATTTGTTTTATTAATGTATACTATAACACACGTTAGAAATTTAGAAATTGTCTACATATTGTAAGATTATGACTTTATTCCAATTAAAAAAAAAACTCCGTTAGTTTTATTTTTATTTTAAAGACGATAAGCTATAAATTGTTTGAAATTAAATATAAAACTGCAAATAATAAATTAATAAATTGGAATATGGGGACTTCGAATGTGAATTTGTGTCATATCATGATATGATATCCTGATAGGACAAACAGCATCACCTTTAGCAAATGCTATTTATAGGGGTAAAATGACTTCAGCTTTATAACTTATCACCTACTTCCTGGTGAAGAGCGAGTTAGTTCTTTCTTGCATACTAACCAATTTATATGTAAACAGTGCATTGCTGTACGGGACATATAATGTCTATTGTTAATGGCAGGGTACAAACCATGTCATACACTGTCGTTTGTTTAAAATACATATAGTTATAACCCCAGACTTACGTGCCTTCGATTTACAAACATTCGAATTTACTCCCGTAGTCCCTAGTTAACGTATTTGTTTCCGAGTTATATACACTTTGCGTACAATGTGTATACAGTCGCCTGAGCAGCGTGTTTCCGCTAGTTACGTATAATTTATGGGATTGTTTTGAAGGATAATTTGCTATGTACCTATTTCGTATTTGTATGTTCCCTTGTCTATTGAAATTGATATAGTGATTAAAACTTGCATTTTACTGTTTAAAATAGTATGAGAAAAATACGTGTGAAAAGGTTTTTAGATATACACCGGAAGAACACGCGACTAAATAAGTGAATACTTTATTAGTACTTGAAATTAGAAATAAATGTTCACTATTTTTCACCACCAGTTCTTCAGATATAAGCTATTTTACACGAGGAGGGATTGAAATCATTTGGAAGAATCAAATGATTTCAATCAATTTCTTATGCTTTATTTAAGCTACTAGGAGGCACTGCCCCCTGCTCATTCGGCTCGCGCAACCCCCTTCAGGGGGCTTTGCCTCCCACTCGCAGCGGTAGCAGAGCTCGCTTCATATCCACCTTTCCTAAAAATTCTACTTTGAAAAATTTATTTTCTACCCCAACTTATTTTCCACAGGAGGGAAAAGCAGCGATTTTTCTCAGCCCAGGGAATCCAAAAACTGAATTCCTTGATCATGAGCTCTCTTCGCGAGTTATTTCATGCCAAACTAAAATTTAAATCGTTAAACGGTTTATTTCGTTGTATTACCCTATTATTTCTTTATAAATGTACCAAATTTCATATTTTTGTATGCTATAACTTTTACGATAGGAATCAGAGAAATCGCTAGACTTACCGATACGAAAAAAAAAGTTTACTTCAGAAGTGTAATATGTATGAAAAGTAAAATATCTCAAAAACTGCATCGAAATTAAAAAAAATATGATGTGGGCAACACATGACTTTCCTTATATAATGCAATGAATTTAGTACTTTTACAGTTAAAAAAATGTATTTCATATAGTATATACTTATATTCTTTCTAAGATATTGAATTGTCTTCAATTAGTAATCATTTTCATTGATTTAGCGTCATTTTTATCAATTTGGGGAGATTTCTTTCTAATTTGGCAACAATTAAAAATGTCGCCAAGTTGGCGACATTCCGCCAAATATGTCGCCAAAATCTCGCTAAGCTTTATGGACGGAGACATTATTCTTACAGCAGATAAATGATTATTGGCGTTCAAATACAAAAGTATTACTCAAAGTCTCTTTTTTCATGAATGGAAGGAGCTAGATCCACGAGAATAATATCACCAAATTTATCGCATGGTATTACATATGAAAAGTGAACAGGTTTCTCAATAGGAAATATATTTTTTTTATTTTATATAACTTTTTGATAATTTTTTTGAAAAATGTGCAATATCTCAAGAACGGTTCATGTTAGCGTTCTAAAATTTATGTCAATCGTTTTCTAATGAAAAATTACATAAGAAATGTCTATTTGCGTAACTTTATTAGCGGTTTTGATTTTTTAACGATTTTTCTGGAATTTCACTCGAAAATTTAGGGGGGTTCTGAACATTCGATTGCGTATAAAAACAATAGGCTTCCAGTGTTTACGGATTGTGATTTGTGTACCAAATTTCGCTCGAATCGGTCCATTCGTTCGTCAGTTATCGTCTCCACAGACTCACACACACACACACACACACACACACACACACACACACACACACAGACATCACTTCAAAAATGTTTGATTCGTGATCAGGGATGCTTGAAACGGGCTCTCCCGTCGAAAACTCGAATTTGAATTTTCGACCCCGTCACAATACTTTCCTTATACATTATGTATATAAGGAAAGTAATATACATTATGTATATAAGGAAAGTAAAAAGGTGCTATATCCTGCAAAAAAATCACACATGTAGGTACTTGTCTGCAAAACTTCGTGGCATTTCTATTGTTAGGCTATTCAAGACGGGAACACGCAGCTCAAATATTTTATCTTTGACATTGACATTAAATATTTATTAAACTTCAATATTTATATATATGAAACAACGGTTTATTTCAATGCATTCCTTAAAGATTTTTCTATAAGTGTACCAAATTTCATATTTTTATATGCTATAGTTTTTGCGGTACGAAGCAAAGAAACTCGAGAAAGGAGAAATTTGTCAAACATCGGCGGCGGGGTCAGCTACTTTATTTTTAATATTGCGATATAGCAACACAAATGATATTCATTTTCAATAAGATTAAATTACAATAAAGTTCCATATTGCCTCATTATTCTCATAGAACATAAAAGTTTTTTTTAACTGCATATACAGTTATGTGTTGGACATAGTATATTTTATAGAAGAATAACTTAAATTTATTGTGTTTTGGAATTTATGATGTATAATAATGGGACAACACATTTATTTTGGAAGTTGTGGATTATTTAAAATTGTATTGCATATATGCATATTTGTAGTATTTTCTGATGCATCAAGCGTAAAAAACACATTTCTGAAACAGACATTCTATCATGCGCTATGAAAATCCATAAAGTAACTCATGTGCTTTCGTTGCAAGAACGTGTTTTTGTTGTGTAGATTCTATGGCACTTTTCTGGTGAATTTAAATTGTAGAAACCCAAGCATACATGTTATCCTCCTAAAAACATCTCAGATGTGAAGAAAAGGGGTGAGGACAGCATTTTCAAATTCAGATTAGGCTCTTCCATGCACGTCTCTCAGATAAATTGGTATAAAAATAAAGCTCTTGGCATTGCCACCTCTTGCATTATAAGCTGAACTAGAAAATCTCGCCTCTTTTTAAATCACAAATGCTTTTTGGAGGATAAAATATCATTGAGGTTTATAAGGAGAGGCGTATCCATGCTGGTAAAAATAAGGATTTAAAATTTCACATTAAGAAAACGCCAATATTGTTTGGGACAATAATTCAGGTGGCGCTGTGGTAAGATAAGTAGGCCTGCATTATATGTAATTCTATGTCGAAATGCCTAAAATATTTATTTAAACTGTCAATTTTGCTTTTGAAACTGCCAACTAGTACTGAAATAATAAAGAATATTCTTAGGTATTATTTTACCTTACAAATTTACCAAAATTATTTTACCTTACAAATCATTTTTATCTCCATATATTCTGTACTCTATTCCACAACTGTGAAAAAATATTGGGTTATTAAACTCATCATTCGGGAACCTCTTAATTTAAAAATAATCAAAAACACATATACTAAAAGCTAAGCCTTCTTATTGTGTCAACTAACAATAGCAACTTCTTTACTAACACTAACGACACATGGATATAATTCTCAAATTCTTATGGACTCTTCAAGCTTTTCAGTCATAAAAGTTTTATCTCCTTCTTTCTAACCCAATGCTCGTACCATTTGAGGTCTATAAAGATGTATTATTGTTAATTTGTTATGCTTTATGATGCAATGGCTAAATTTATGTAAAAAATATATGACTTGCTTTGAATTTTAGTTTAGCATAAGAGAAGGCGTTTGACCTAAAAATTACAATTTTTTATGGAATCCGTCTCACTCTATTTGTAAAGGTAAATGAAAATTTCTTCAAAAGTCAAATGAATTTTTCATATACAAACATAGTCTAAATAAGGAGTAAATAATATACATATAAATTATATATATATATATATATATATATATATATATATATATATATATATATATATATATATATATATATATATATATATATATACATATATATATATAGCTTTAAATTATCTTTGCAATATAGTGTCTTGCAGTGCCCCCACTCCGTAACACTACCTCGCTCCGTAACACTGCTGTTACCCTGACTCCAAATACCAAATCAAAATATCCTTGATATTTATTTAATAGAATGTAAAATAAATGAAATTTGGCAAATTAGCTGGCACTGGACACAAAATTATTAGAAAATGTTTATTTCATTTTAAATGAAACATGATAAATCTAGTACAATATTATTAATGAGCCTGTCACATAAAAATATTACTTTTATAAATTGAATATATTTAATACTTCTTTCACTATATTCTTCAATTGTTTGGATCTAACAACAAATCTAATCACGCAATTCTTTATAGAAACACCAAATATATACTGTTTTTCTGAATTAAAATATGATTTTAAATAAAATACATTCGATTTCGAGCAGAATGTACTATTATAAGTGAATAAAAAGAGCTATATCTATATTATTATACAGATTATAAGACAGCTGCAGTTCGAAAACTGGCAAAGAACTGAGGTTCGAAAACTCGCTGGGATAATAGCGTTCGAACAATTTAACCCTGCATGCAAGTTTAATTATGTCTGGGCCTGAAGGTGACCACAGTACGAATAGCCGCTATGATACTCAGCTCTGATTTCAAATTTTAAGTCTAACGATCACACAGGAAGAACCTGAATTTCCACAGTAACTCGTTTGGAAGAGAGTTGGCTGGCCAGCAGAAGGATCCTCACCCTAAGTCATAGCTGGGCCAGCGAGGTTCTTTTCAAAATCTTTAAATGAAATTATTCATATTATAAACAATAATATACAAGTATATTTAAAAAATTAAATATTATGAATATTATAGTTAGAGTCATAATATCACCTCTCCAAAAGCGTAGTATCAGTATGCCAGAGCACCAAATGCACATACAAGGATTGAAAAACTAAATACAAGGACCAAATAACTGGACACCAAATACAAGGACTGGAAAAACTGGTGTATATTAATTAGGTCATGCTGAATCCAAATCTGAAATCCGTTTTTTAATTTAATCCTTGGATCTGAAGAAAAATACTCTCAAAATTAGTCCTCTATTTTTGTATTTCTGCTTTAATAATGTCAGGCTGAAGGCTTTGAAACAATATAATGGCATGGTCAAGAGACTTTAATGCCTGAAGACATAAAAGAAAAACTGCATTCACTTTATGGCGCTAGAGGTGAGACCTACCTCCTTCACGATTTAGCTGAATGGAAAGTTAATATTGAGAGGTCATCCCAATTAAAAAAACCAGAACATGAATATATAAACCATGGAGTTAGAGAGACTTGCTACCTGCTTTATCTTCAAAATCAAGTTTTAAACAGTACAATTATTGAAAATTTTGTTTATAAAGAGATTGGTTTTGTGTGGAGCTGAATTGTATAATCCACAAAGTTAGAGAGAGTTAGTCCCTCTTTTTTCAATGGTATGACCAGAAATTGAAAATTTGAGATAAATTAAACTTGAAAAATCGGTTTATTATACGGTCTAGGAGAGCATAAATTAATTGCGTTATATTGAGGATTGATATAGTATGTATTTATTGGTAGGGAATCGTATAAGAAATAGTCATATTGAACGTGGGGAGTGTATGGCTCGCATGTGTCTGTGGCTATTACGAGTGGAGGTGGGAGGTCGTCGGGTGTTAATTTCCCCTGTGACTGATTCCCATGCATGGTCGTGGTGCACTTGGGCGAAAGGCACGAAGCACACGGAATTTGCTGGTTAGAAGTATAATTTAGTACTTCAAATAATACAATATTATGTATATCACTCAGTTAATCATAGAGTGCCATATACCATATGTATGTTTCTTTCAAATAGATTTGGATATCCCTCTCTATTGAACTTCTTTGTTAGTTTTGACAAAAGGATAACTTAAATATAATGTAAAACGTATTTCACTTCCAATGATTCATGGAGAGCGATAGAGTTGTTTTGAGGGCTGCGGGTTATTTTAAAAGCGGATAACAGTTCTGAATACTTGAAATATTTCCTGAATGCATCATGCGCAAAAATATATTACTTGAGGCAAACAGTATATCATGCTTTGTGAAAATCTCCAAAATAATGCAAACGTTACGCTTCGAATACAAGATGGTATTTGTGTTGGGAGATTTCAAAGAATTTTTATAATAAAATTTACATTATATCAAAGTAAATGCAAATCTTTTCCCTTCAAACTCATATTTGAGCTAAAAATGCATCTTACAACTCTTTGTATTGAAAAATCAATAAAATTTTATTTTGAATTACTTTTATGTGATATATATATATATATATATATATATATATTAAGAAATTTAGTTACTTGTATATGATGCACCAGATACTTATCTCTTATTGAAAATAGTCTGTAGAGCTTAAGTTAATAAAACAGATCTGAAGGGCATATGTGAAATTACAATAGACTCAATGATAGGCTGGAGAGAAAATCATTATAAATAAAACAGGTACTAAATATGTATGAGATATCAGTTTTTCCATGTTCTATACTATATAAGGTAACCAAAAGAAAAACTGATTGCATTTGTGATATACTGTTAAAATTTGCCTATAACTACACCCACAGATTAAATGATGATTTAAAATTTTAAAAATCATATATGTAATACAGGTACTTAAGGTAAGGTTACTTTAAGTACCTGCATTACATATATGATTTTTAATTTTTAACACTTTACAACAAAGTTGAAAAGTGTTTATGACTTTGTTCATTCTGTCTGTCTGTCTGTCTGTCTGTCTGTCTGTCCGTTAGCACGATAACTGCCGTAAAAATGACTTTATCAAAATGAAATTTTAGTATGTTGTTCAGACGGTCTGTAGGACCTATGGGAATATAAATAAATAATATCACCCAATTAGTTTTTTATTGAACCCGGGTTGAAAAAATGAAATACATTGAACCCTATGGGACCTAATTTTTCAAACATTTTTTAAGTAAATTTAAAATTCACGAATTGCTTCGAAATTTTTAGAAAATATTCACATTATCCCATAGAATATATAAAAAAAAATTCAGTAAAATATGTTAAGTAGTTTTTTAATTAAAAATTATTTAATATAGGGAAAAAAACAAATTCAATTAAATTCTGACTTTGGGATATCTTCCAGAAAGAAAAGAGAGATATATTATATAATAAATATCTCTCCATTTGTTTAAACGTTTTGCATATGGGAGTGGCTTCACATTTAAAAATAAATTTGGTAGATAACAATTTTTCATTTTTTTAAATTTTATATAACTCTTCATGATAAATTTATTTGATGGCATTTTTAATGCACTTTCCTACGTCCTAGAGAGTTAAAATTTGGTACACAGCTTAAATTTGTTAAACATTTTATTCGACAAAAATTTGATGGATCTTTAAATATAGATCATACATTTTTTTCGAAATGACCTGAAAATAATCCCCGTTCACTTCTATAAATCATTGTTGTAATATTGTTAAAAATTCTGATGTGGACAGCACATGTCTTTCCCTGCAGACTCATATTCGTTCTTTTAATTTATTTTTTCTATGACGTCATTTGAATTAATTTCAGTTGTTTTCGATGAAGTTTATAAATATAATAAATTATCGTAGTATTATGATAGTTTTAAAAATATTACCGTGGAATGTATCGCTTTTCAGATATATTTAAACCAGGCAATTTTTATTTCAATGCCGTCATTTGAATGAAGTTCATGTTTTTCAATGAAGGTTTAATTTTTCAAATATAATAAATTAATGTAGTATTATGATAAGTTTTAAAATATTACCGAGGAATGTATTGCATTTTCGACTGTTTTAAATAAAATTGCATTGAAGTTGGAAAGTGTTTCATAATCAATGCTTTAAGCATGATTGATCTTTCTTGTTTAAATTATCATTTAATCTTTCAGTGTAGTTACAGGCTAATATTAATATATATCGCAAATGTAATCCATTTTTCTGTTGCTTACCTTATATATGGAATAAGGAAAGAGGGGTATTTCATACTTATTTAGTACATGTATTATTTATAATGATTTTTTTCCAGCCTATCTTTGAGTCTATTGTAATTCCACATATGCACTTCAGAACTTTTTCATTAACTTAAGCTCTACAGATCAATTTCTGTAAGAGATATGTATTAGGTATATCATATACAAGTAACAAAATTTCTAAAAATACATTCTTTTGCAAAAAAACGAAGCACCCCTAAGAAATCCGACCCTCTCGAAATGCAAGTTCCTTTATACTAAGTATGCAAATGATTAAATTTGCAAGGCCGATGAGTATTAACTTCGGTGATATCGCGAGTTTCTACTGCTCAACTAGCATCCTATAAAATAGGTTAAAGATGCGGACGGTTTATCTTTGCTCGTTATCGGTGTTGCAGTCCCGAGGAGATACAACCAGTAATGACGTTACGACGTGGCCGAAGACTATATAAGCAATTAGACGAGTTCGAACGTGGTCTTATTGCCGGGATGCGTGAAGCTGGCTAGTCATACCGAGCAATAGACCGCCACCTGCACCGAACGGAAACGGGTGTGCAAAGGTGCAAGCAGCAATAATTGCTGCAAAGAACTCATCGGCGGAATGAAGACTCTCGAAGACCAAAGTGCACGAATATGAGGCAAGATCGGATGATTGTACGACTGGCCCAACAGCATCATTGTCCGCCATCCAACGTGCCACAGCCTCTTCCATACCATCCTTGGTACTTTCCACCCTATCACGGCCCTTGGCAGAGGTGGGGTTACGCTCACGGCTGTCTTTAAGACGTCTGCCCATAACCCCACAATATCGACAGAGTCGTTTGGAGTGGTGTCGTAGCCGAGTATCATGGCTGCCAGCAGACTGGCATCGCATAGTGTTCAGCGATGAATCACGCTTCAAACTTTCAGCAGATGACCATCGGGTACGTGTGTGGAGGCGTAGGGCCAGCGGTCCCAATCAGCCTTTGTTTTACACATGAACACAGTCATTACTCCTGGTGTGATGGTGTAGCGGGGTGTTATCTCTTACGACAGCAGGTTGTCCCTAGTCATCAACTTTAACAGCTCAGAGATATGTTGGTGAAATGCGACCGTTTCCGTTACCCTTCATGGCACGTCATTTTGAGGCCATTTTCCAACAAGATAATGCCACGCCATATACGGCTCGCATATCTGTGGACTGTCTTAGTACTGTTGATACTGTTCTTGGGTTAGCAAGGTCATCACACCTTTCGCCAATCGAGCATGTATGGGATATGCTAGGTCACAAGATTGGAGCACGCCGAAATGTATTAGATCTGGAGCAACAATTGAGGTATGCCTCGCAGAATGTATCGCAGGATGACATTAGGAAATTTAATCACTCCTAACCTAGACTATACAAGCATGCATTACCCCCAAGGGGGGTTTCACCAATTACTGGATTGAAAATTCAATGTGTAATTACTGTGCTGCTTCCTGTGGCTCTGATTTTGCAATAATTTCATTACCTGTTTATAAGCTGTATGTATATTTAATTTCAATAGAAACATTCACTTTTTTCATGGTACTTCCTTATTTTCTGTAAAAGAGTGTAAATAGTACATTATAAACCGCGATATTTAAAGAGGGAATATTTTATTACTATCAGTCGTTTTGTTTGAATTTATATTATATCTTACAATCTATATAAATAAAAATGAAAATCTGTCTGTCTGTCTGTCTGTCTGTCTGTCTGTTTGTCACACCATCACGGGAGAACGGCTGAACCGAATTTGATGAAATTTTGTGGGTAGCCCAGAAATAGCCCCACTTAAAATTATATCCGTGTTTTGAGTTTCTACGACCAGTGGCTCTCGAGATATTAGTAAAAAACGAAATTTTCGTTTGTCCCATCATCACGGAAGAACGGCTGAACCGAATTTAATGAAATTTGGTGAATAGCCTTGAAATATCCCCCCATAAATTTTGTCCAAGTTTCAAGTTTCTAAGACCTGGGGTTGTCGAGATATTAATGAAAAACGGAACTTTTTCCTAGGAGTTCTACTCCCTAACTCCGTGGTTTATCCAAACGAAAAGCTTGAAAATCGTTTGAAAGTGAATTAAAATTTAATCTCTGAGTTTGATGGGAGATTTTTTGCGTTAATTAGTCACTTTCTGAAAACATGAATTGTTTGAAACATGATTTAAAGGGGAAATCTATCTCCATGGTTCATGGTTTATTTAAAACAAGCTTTTACGGAACAATGAGAAGTATAGAGAAATCAAAATCGTTATTTAATTTCGCAGTTTATGTTATAAGACATGACATATTTAACATGTTATAAGATTCTATCTTATATCATGTTACTCAGAAACGCAATTAAATTAAATCTGTCTGTTAATTTTAATAATTATTTTTTCGATTTGAATAATAAATAAATGGATATAAAAATATATTTTAGAAAAGAACGATTTGATTTTTCTTATAGCATTTTTGACTGGATAATATCAATTACGGTCTTCAGGTTTAAAAATTATTATTATTTATATATTCGGGGATTATTGATTCAAGGATTATTGATATTTTCAAGTTATTATGCAATTATTTTATTATGACAAAAATTGTTTAAACTCATATATTGTATGTTGTACGAATCTTCTACAAATACACGTGTATATCTTTTAATCTACGAGAATATAAGTAGTACAGGTATATTGACATATGTTTTGATATATATTGGCATATATTGGAATCAATTACGACCTTCTGGTATAAAGAGTACGGATATTATTGATGTTTTCAATTTATTACGTCATCTCTTTTATTTTGGCAAATATTTTTGAGACGCATATTGTAATACGGGTAATCTTCTACTAACACATTGGCATATTTTCTGATCTGCGACAATATAATTAGTACGGGGTTGCATATATTCATTCAATTCCTATTTTTTCTTCTGTAAATTTGCTTACAAAAGGGGGCAGGATGTTTTATTCTTCAGATCTGATTGTGAAGAAAATTTTGCATAGTGAGAACATATATTCTTAAACTTCTCTTTAGGAGCAATAAATTTAATATTTTAACAGAATTTGCACATGATTGCGAACTTTAAGTTTCTTTAAATTATACACTCCGTACGAATAACGGGTGTGCTGTTGGTGGTTAATAAATTTTAACATTTTAGGAGGATATATCATGTTGCTCGGCATCGCAATTAAATTAAATGTGTTTGTTAATGTTTTTATTATTTTTTTTCGATTTAAATAATAAATAAATGGATAAATGGATATAAAAGTATATCTTATGAATGGACGGTTTGATTTTTCTTTTAATTATATTAATTGCTGACTGCGTACATCAATTTCATTTATTTTGGCAAAGAGTTTTCAAGCTTATATCGCATTTAGCTACTAAACTCATATATTGTGTTTAGCCAATAAATTCATATAGCCGATTGCTGAAACAGAAAAAGAGTAGAGCGGGTATATCTTCTAATACAATTGTAGTGTTTTCATTTAGTATATTGAAACGGGATAAGAATGTTTCATTCAGATCTGCAAATTCAAAGCTACGAATTTGGAGGGATATCGCTAATTTGACAACTTTTCTTAAACTTTGCCAAATTGACGGAAATATCGCCAAATAGATATAAACGACACACAAACAGCTGCCATAAACCTTCGGGTTGGTCGTGTGGCTTGGGTCTTCTACATATCAATGAAATTTTTTTTGTTTTGTTAGAAGAGAGTACTGAAATGATATTTGGTTAGAATTTATCTGTCAGACCAACCATCCTACTTAGTAATACATTTAAGGAATTTTTAAAATGTCACCAAATTGATAAAAATGTTTTCAAATCTATAAAAATATCTTGAAATTGATAAAATTGCGCTACATAAATGATATTAATTGTTTTTTGTTAGTGGATAGTATTGTGATGATATTTCGTCAATTTGTCGCAAAGTGGAACTGTCAGTTCTACAGTCCCACTTGGCCATAAATTTGGCGATTTTTTAAAATGTCGCTAATTTGACGAAACTGTCGCCAAATGTTCCATAGAAATATAACTATTTAGACGATATTTTTTCTACCAATTTATTTGAAGCAAATGATATCATGTCGCTTAGCAACAGATTTAAATCCAATGTGTTTATGCGGCAGACGATTTTTATTAAATCCTTTCCGATTTGAGTAATGAAGATATGTATATAAAATAAATTTCATTGCCATTTCATTTTGGACTGGATGATATCAATTATACTCTTCATGTTTAAACATTATTATTATTGATATTTTCCGGAATTATTGATTCAGGGATTATTGATATTTTTAAGTTATTACGCCATTGTTTTATTGCGGCAAAAATTGCTGACACACGCATATTGTACGTTGTACGAGTAATCTTCTAGGAATGCACGGGTATATCTTCTAACCTACGAGAATATAAGTAGTGCAGGTATATTGGCATATATATTGGAATCAAGTACAGTCTTCTGGTATGAAGATTAAGGGGATTAATTATATATTCAATTTATTACGTCGTCTGTTGTATTTTACCAAAAAACATTTGTGACTCATATTGCAAAACGGGTAATCGTCTTCTAATAATCGGACATTATAAGTAGTACGTGTATATCTTCCCATATAATTTTAGCACTTTAATTTTGACATATATTGGAATAAATGACTGTCTTCAGACTTAAAGATTACGGGTTTATTGGTATTTTCAATTTATACATGTAATCTACTAATACAGGTTATATTTTCAAATATTCGAGTATATAATTAGTACGGGTCCCATACAATTTTAACGCTTTTATTTTGCATATATTGATTCAATTCCATATTTTTTTTTATATTTTTTTACATAAGGGGTCCAAGATGTTTTATTCTTCAGATATGTCCATGAAGATAATTTTATATAGCGAGAACAGAGATTCTTAAACTTCTTTTTAGGAGCATTATATTAAATATTTTAACAGAATATTTTGATTAAACATGTCATTTAGTATACTATAAGAATTTGGGCATGATTATGAATTTCAAGTTTCTTTATATTATATACTCCGTACGAAGAACGGGTATGCTGCTAGTCTATATAAATAAAAATGAAAATCTGTCTGTCTGTCTGTCTGTTTGTCCCATCATCACGGGAGAACGGCTGAACCGAATTTGATGAAATTTTGTGGGTAGCCTAGAAATAGCCCCACTTAAAATTTAGTCCATGTTTGGAGTTTCCATAACCAGTGGTTCTCGAGATATTAGTGAAAAACGAATATTTCGTTTGTCTCATCATCACGAGAGAACGGCTGAATCGAATTTAATGAAATTTTGTGAGTAGCCTTAAAATAGCCCCCCATAAATTTTGCCCAAGTTTCGAGTTTCTAAGACCAGGGGTTGTCTAGATATTAATGAAAAACGGAACTTTATCCGAGGAGAACTACTCTGTAACTCCGTGGTTTATCCAAACGGAAAGGATGAAAATCGTTTGTTTAAAACGTCAACGTGAATTAAAACTTCATTTCTGAGCTTAGTGCAGGAGTTCTGCATTAATTAGTCACTATCTGAAAGCATGAATTGTTTGAAACATGAATTTTAATGGAAAATCTAACTCCATGGTCAAGCATTTACCAAACAATGGAAAGTATAAAGAAATCAAAATGGTTATTATTTTTGTATTTTATGGGGAAGAGATCAAAATGGTTATTTAATTTCGCAGTTTATGAGGAAGATTCTTTATTATATTATGTTGCTCAGCAACGCAATTAAATTAAATGTGTTTCTTAATATTTGTTATTATTTTTTCTATTTGAATAATAAATAAATAGATGTATAAATATATTTTGTAAATGAACGGTTTGATTTTTCTTTTAATTATATTAATTACGGACTGCGTACATCACTTTCATTTGAAAAGAGTTTTTAAGCTTTTATATTGTGTTTAGCTAATAAACTCATATTGTGTTTACCAATAAACTCATTTATCCAATTGTTGAAACAAAAAAAGTGTTGAAAGGGTATATCTTCTAATACAATATTAGTGTTTGCATTTAGTATATACAAACGGGATCAGGATGTTTTATTCTTCAGATCTGCAATTTCAGAGCTACGAATTTGGCGGAATATCGCTAACTTGGCAACTTTTCTTAAACTTTGCCAAATTGACGGAAATATCGCCAAATTGCTAAAAACGACGCAAATCAATGAAATTAAATTCGTTTTTTTGGAAGACAGTACTGAAATGATGTTTCGGTAGCATTTGTGGGTCAGTCTATCCATCCTACTTAGTAACACATTTATCGAATTTTTAAAATATCACCAAGTTGATAAACATGTTTGTGAATCTATAAAAATGTCATGAAATTGATAAAATTGCGCTTAATAAATGAAATTAATTGTGTTTTCTTAGGGGATAATATTATGATGATGTTTCGTCAATTTGTCGCAAAATGGGACTATCAGTTTTACAGTCCCACTTGGCGATAAATTTGGCGATTTTTTAAGTTATCGCTAAATTGAAGAAAATATCGCCAAACCTTTCATGGAGATAGCATTATTCAGACGATATGATTTCCATCAATTTATTTGAAGCAACTGATATCATGTCGTTTAGCAATGGATGAAAATCCAATGTGTTATGTGGCATACGATTTTAATTAAATCTTTTCCGATTTGAATAATAAAGATATGTATATAAAATAAATTTCATTGGCATTGCATTTTTGACTGGAAAATATCGATTACGGTCTTCAGGTTACACATTGTTATTATTGATATTTTCGGGGATTATTGATTCAGGGATTATAGATATTTTCAAATTATTATACCATTGTTTTATTATGACAAAAATTGTTGAAACTCACATATTGTACGTTGTGCGAGTAATCTTCTATAAATGCACGTGTTATCTTCTAATCTACGAGAATATAATTAGTACAGGTATATAGGCATATATTTTGATATATATTGGCATATATTGGAATCAATTACGACCTTCTGGTATAAAGATTACGGGGATAATTGAAATTTTCAATTTATAATGTCATCTGTTTTATTTCGGCATATTGTAATAAGTGTAATAAGTAATTGTGACTCATATTGTAATAAGGGCAATCTTCTACTAACATACAGGCATATTTTCTAATCTGCGACAATATAAGTAGTATGGGTATATATATATATATATATATATATATATATATATATATATATATATATATATTCCCATATAATTTTAGTGCTTTCATTCTGGCATATATTGGAATCAATTACGGGTTTATTGATATTTTCAATTTATACATGTAATCTACTAATACAGGTTATATCTTCTAATATTCGCGTATATAAGTAGTACGAGTCCTATACAATTTTAATGCTTTCATTTTGCATATATTGATTCAATTCCTTTTTTTTTTGGAAATTTGCTTTCGAAAGGGGCCAGGATGTTTTATTCTGCAGATCTGCCCGTGACGATAATTTTGCATGATGAGAACAGATATTCATAAACGTCTCTTTAGGAGCAATAAATTTAATATTTTAACATAATTTGCATATGAATCTGAATTATAAGTTTCTTTATATTTTATACTCCGTACGAAGAACGGGTATGTTGCTAGTCTATATAAATAAAATTGAAAATCTGTCTGTCTGTCTATCTGTTTGTCCCTTCATCACGGGAGAACGGCTGAACCGAATTTGATGAAATTTTGTGGGTAGCCTAAAAATAGCCCCACTTAAAATTTAGTCTGTGTTTTGCGTTTCTACGAGCAATGGTTCCCGAGATATTAGTAAAACACGAAATTTTCGTTTGTCTCATCATCACGGAAAAACGGCTGAACCGAATTTAAAGAAATTTAGTGGATTGCCTTGAAATAGACCCCCATATATTTAGTCCAAGTTTCGAGTTTCTAAGGCCAGGGGTTGTCGAGATATTAATGAAAAACGGAACGTTTTCCTAAGAGTTCTACTCTCCAACTCCGTGGTTTATCCAAACGGAAAGGATGAAAATCGTTTGTTTATAACGTCAAAATGAAATAAAACTTTATTTCCGAGTTTGGTGCAGGATTTTTGCATTAATTAGTCACTATCGGAAAACATTAATTGTTTAAAACATGAATTTAAATGGAAAAATCTACCACCATGGGTTATCTTGCAGAAGCTTTTACTCAACGATCAATAGTATAAAAAAATCAAAATGGCTATTTAATTTCGCATTTTATGTGGAAGATTCTATCTTATATCATGGTGCTCGGCAACGGAATGAAATTAAATGTGTTGTTAATATTTATTATTATTTTTTCTATTTAAATAATAAGTAAATGGATGTAAAAATATATTTTATAAATGAACGGTTTGATTGTCCTTTCAATTATATAAATTACGGACTGCGTACATCACTTTAATTTATTTTAGCAAAGAGGTTTCACGCTCATATCTTGTGTTTAGCTAATAAACTCATATATTGTGTTTACTCAATAAATTCATTTAGCCGATTGTTGAAACAGGAAAAGAGTAGAACGGATGTATCTTATACAAATTTACTGTTTTTACTTAGTATATACAAACGGGATGAGGATATTTTATTCCTGAGTTCTGCAAACTCAGAACTACGAATTGGGCGAAATATCGCTAACTTGGTAACTTTACTTAAACTTTACCAAATTAGCGGAAATGTCTCCAAATTTATAAAAATGACGCAAATCAATGAAATTAAATTTGTTCTTTTAGAATGGAGTACTGAAATGATGTTTCGGTAGCATTTGTCGGTCAGTCCATCCATCCCACTTAGTAACACATTTAACGAATTTTTTTATTATCACCAAATTGATAAAAATATTTGTAAATCCATAAAAATATCATGGAATTGATAAAATTACGCTTAATAAATGAAATTAATTCTGTTTTGTTAGGGGATTGTATTGTGATGATGATTCGTCAATTTGTCACAAAATGGGACTATCAGTTCTATAGTCCCACTTGGCGATAAATTTGGCGATTTTTTAAGTTATCGCTAAATTGACAAAAATGTCGCCAAAAATTCCATGGAGATAGCATTATTCAGACGATATGATTTCCATCAATTCATTTGAAATAAATGAGATCATGTCGCTTAGCAACGGATACAATGTGTTATGTGCCATACGATTGTTATTAAATCTTTTCCGATTTTAATAATAAAGATATGCATATAAAATAAATTTCATTGACATTGCATTTTTGACTGGATAATATCAATTACGGTCTTCAGGTTTAAACATTATTATCATTGATATTTTCAGGGACTGTTGATTCAGGGATTATTGATATTTTCAAGTTATTATGCCATTGTTTATGTATGACAAAAATTGTTGAAACTCATATATAGTACGTTGTACGAGTAATCTTCTACAAATGCACGGATATATCTTCTGATCTACGATAATATAAGTAGTACAGGTATATTGGCATATATTTTGATATATATTGGCATATATTGGAATCAATTACGACCTCCTGGTATAAAGATGACGGGGATTATTGATATTTTCACTTTATTACGTCATGTCTTTTATTTTGGCAAATATTTTTGAGACTCATATTGTAATACGGGTAATCTTCTACTAACACACTGGCATATTTTCTAATCTGCGACAATATAAGTTGCATATATTGATTCAACTCCTTTTTTTCCTGTAAATTTGCTTACAATCGGGGCCAGGATGTTTTATTCTTCAGATTTGCCCTTGAAGATAATTTTGCCTAGTGAGAACAGATATTTTTAAACTTCTCTTTAGGAGCAATAAATTTAATATTTTAACAGAATTTGCACATGATTGCGAATTATAAGTTTCTTTATATTATATATTCCATACGAAGAATGGGTATGCTGCTAGTGTTTAATAAAAATCTTCTTTCTCATAAACACACTGGATTTAAATCCGTTGCAAAGCGACATGTTATGATTTGCTTCAAATAAATTGGTGGTCAAAATATCGTCTGAATAATGCGATCTCTAATGAAGATTTGGCGACATTTAAAAAAAATCGCCAAGTGGTTCTGTAGAACTGACAGTCCCACTTGGCGATAAATTGACGAACCATCATCAAAATATTATCCCCTAAAAAAACACAATTTCATTTATTTAGCGTAATTTTATCAATTTCAAGATATTCTTATGGATTTATAAACATTTTTATCAATTTGGTGATATTTTTAAAATTCGCTAAATGTGTTACTAAGTAAAACGGGTGGACTGACAGACAAATGCCAACGAAACACCAGTTCAGTACTTTCTTCTAGCAAAACAAAATAAATTTCATTTATTTACTTCGTTTTTATCAATTTGGACACATTCCAATCAATTTGGCAACGTTTAAGAAATTTGCCAAGTTAGAGATATCCAGCCAAATTCGTAGCTCTAAATTTGCAGATCTGAATAAAATATCGTGTTCCAGGTTGTATATAATAAATGAAAACACTAAAATATTATTAGAAGATATACCCGTTCTACTCTTTTCCTGTTTCAACAATCGGGTAAATGAATTTATTGGGTAGACAGAATATATGAGTTTATTAGCTAAATACAATATATAAGCTTGAAACCTCTTTGCCAAAATAAATGAAAGTGATGTACGCAGTTCGCAATTAATATAATCAAAAGAAAAATCAAATCGTATTTTTCTAAAATATATTTTTATATCCATCTATTTATTATTCAAATCGAAAAAAAAATAATAATCATTAACAAACACATTTAATTTTATTGCGTTGCCGAGTAACATGATATAAGATAGAATCTTTCTCATAAAATGCGAAATTAAATAACCATTTTGAGTTCCTTATACTTTTCATCGTAAAATAAAAGCTTGTGAAAAAATATAAGACTTGGAGGTAGATTTGTCCATTTAAATTCATGTTTCAAACAATTCAGGCTTTCAGATAGTGACTAATTAGCGCAAAAAATCTCCATCAAACTTAGACATAAAGTTTTATTTCCCTTTGACGTTTTAAACAAACGATTTTCATCCTTTCCGTTTGGTTACACCACGGAGTTAGCGAGTAGAACTCCTAGGAAAACGTTCCGTTTTTCATTAATATCTCGATAACCCCTGGTCTTAGAAGCCCGAAACTTGGACAAAATTTATGGGTGGCTATTTCAAGGCTATCTACAAAATTTCATTCAATTTGGTTCAGCCGTTCTCTCGTGTTGATGTGACAAACGACAATTTCCTTTTTTTACTAATATCTCAAGAACCACTAGTGGTAGAAACTGCAAACATAGACTAAATTTTAAGTGCGACTATTTCCAGGCTACCCACAAAATTTCATCAAATTCGGTTCAGCCGTTCTCTCGTGATGACGGGACAAACAGGCAAACAGAGAAACAGACAGACAGACAGATTTTTAATTTTATATATACAGATGATTATTTTACATACAAAGGCAAAACTAAAATAAAAACAACAAAAGTAAAGAAAAATTAAACTTTTGAGTACTGAATTAATATAAACAGGTAATACTTGCAAATATCATTTGTATTAAAGAAATGGAGTATTCTGGACCATTGCACAAGGTTTTGGAATATCAGTTATTCACACACAATACACAGATGTCAGCAATTTGTTGTTCTTTACATGCAAACTGGTGGCATTTGCAGCAATCTCGTCTGGAAGATTTATTTAAACTTCTTGGGCATATGCTGCAACGTCCGATATAATTTTCCCGCTTTGGATTTTCCATAGGTTGCTGAACTTTTGGAAGATCTAAGAGAATACTTGCACGTCTTTTAAGTTCCACAGGTAATTCTTTCACTGTAGATCTAAATTTTATTTGTGGCTGCATTAATTCCCATGCAAAATCTTCAATAAAATTTCTTTCGTCTGTTAGTTGTTTTCTCGGGGTTATTTACCTTGTAAACACAAGATGCGTTTTTTACAGATATGTTCAATAAGTCGTAGAAAATCACCATCGGCCATCGTCTAGAATTCCTTGCAACATTATAGCTTTGGCACATTTGATCTACTAAATCTACGCCTATTTTTGTTCTATTGTGAAAGGTTATCATTTCTGGTTTTGCCATTTTTTTCGTTTCTGAATCAATACCATCGTCGTGGTGCATACTTGATGCAATTAATTCAGCTTTATTTTTCTTTGGACAATAAGACACCAAAGTGCATTCGTGTTGAAATCCAAAAAGCGAACTTTTCTCTTTCCTTGTTTTCTTTGGTAAAAATTCGGAAGGTAACTCCCGCTTGTTCTTCTTCAAGGTACCTACTAGTGTCATTTTTTTCCTTTTGCAAGGTTTCCATTAGTGGAAAACTTGTATACCAGTTATCGGTTGTGATATTACGGTTAGTGCCTTCAACTGGCTGGACTAGTCGGAGAACAATATCTTGGCCAGTATATTTGCCAGTATAAATTTGCCAGTATATTTGCCAATATCTTGGCCAGTATAAATTGTATGGCCCTTCGGGTTGTTGTCCTACGTATGGTTCAAGATTGTACGTATATGCAGTGTTTGCATCAACCAACGCAAATATTTTTAGTCCGTACTTGGCTGGTTTATTGGGGAGATATTGTCTGAATGAACAGCGCCCTCTAAATACTAAAAGTTGTTCATTGATTGTAAGATATTCGCTCGCAATAAAGTTGTTTTGAAAATTTGTCAGAGATAGCTTAAAAATTTCCCTTATTGGTGCAAGTTTATCAATTTCCTTCCTTGCAAAACGGTCTGTTATATCATCAAATCTTAGATATCTTAGTAAAAAGCGAAACCTCTTTTCACTCATTGATAGGTAATAAGCCTCAATACCGCTGTCTTTTGAGTTTTCCCAAAGCTGAGCAGCATTTTTACTTTCCTTATATACATAATATATAAGGAAAGTATTGTGACGGGGTCGAAAATTCGAATTCCAGTTTTCGTCGGGAGAGCACGTTTCAAGCATCCTTGATCAAGAATTAAACATTTTTGAAGTGATGTCTGTGTGTGTATGAAATGTGAAAGCATGTGTGTGTGTGTGTCAGTGAGACTGTGGAAACGATAAGTGATAAACAAATGGACCGATTCGAACGAAATTTGGTACAAAAATCAAAATCAGTGATTACTGGAAGCCTATTGTTTTTAAGAGTAATCGAATTTTCAGAACCCCCTTAAATTGTTGAATGAAACTTTGAAAAAATCATCAAAAAATCAAAACCTTTAATAAAGTTACGCAAATAGATATTTCTAATGTAATTTTTCCTTAGAAAACGATTAATATAAACTTTAGACCGCTAGCATTAACCGGTCTCGAGATAGTGCACATTTTTCTATTAAATTCATGAAAAAAATCCCATGAATTAAAAAAAATATATTAACTTCTGAGAAGCATATTCACTTTTCATATATAATATCATGCGATAAATTGGGTTACTTCATTCTGGTCGGGTTCTTGGGTTACTTCATATCTAGCTCGTTACATTCATGAGAAAATATACTTTGGGTAATACTTTTGTATTTGAACGCCAATAGTCATTTATCTGCTGTAAGAATACCTTATTTTTCCATCCATAACGCTTGGCGATATTTTGGCGCCGAATTTGGCGGAATGTCGCCAACTTGACAGCTTTTTTAAATGTTTCCAAATTAACGGAAATCTCGCTAAATGGATAAAAATGACACTAAATCAGTGAAAATGCCGACTAATTGACGAAAATTCAATTTCTTGGGAAGAATATAAATAGCTACTATAAGAAAAACATATCTTTTTTATTTTAAAAATAGTAAATTCATTGCATTATATAAGGAAAGTCATGTGTTGCCCACATCAGATTTTTTAATATATGGAATATGCATTGCTTAGAAGCTGGTAGCAATATTTCTATGTGATTGCATTTAGTGTAGTGTCCCATGCAGTTGGAGGTGTGTGCTAATTTCAGTATGCTCATATGACGAGTATAGAATTAATTTAAGATTCGCGTTAACAAGTGTGATCACCACTCTGGTCTCGAAATAATACATAAAGCTGTGGTCTTACAAATATAAGACAAGATATCACATTGTTAGAAGTTAATGGAATGATTTTGTATTAGATAACGGTAATGTTTGTAAACGCTAAAGTAAATTCTAATATAATTTAATAAAGAATGTATGTGTAAAAATTACTAGATTGTCTTTAATTACTAGACAAGTTATATTTTCTTTGCAGCAAAGGTAAGTAGTCTCTCACTGAAGAAAATAGTAGGTTTGTAAGGTTTAGGGTTAACAAATTAATGCCCGAGATTCTACTGTACGCAAAATTAATAATTTAATACAATATACGACACCAAAAATTCTACTTCACAGATTATTGCACTCAAACTCTCAATTTCAAAATGCACAAAATATAATAGTACATGGACAATACTGACTGCATATGCATTGCGTACTTGAATACTAAAGCAGCAAAGGGAAATAGTCTCTCACTGAAGAAAATGGGAGTGTTTAAGGAATAAAAATACAATTTGTCCGCTATTTTACTATACGCAAAATTAATGTAGTGTCCCATGCAGTTGGAGGTATGTGCTAATTTCAGTATGCTCATATGACGAGTATAGAATTAATTTAAGATTCGCGTTAACAAGTATGATCACCACTCAGGTCTTGAAACAATACATAAAGCTGTGGTCTTACAAATATAAGACAAGATATCACATTGTTAGAAGTTAATGGAATGATTTTGTATTAGATAACGGTAATGTTTGTAAACGCTAAAGTAAATTCAAATATAATTAAATAAAGAATGTATGTGTAAAAATTACTAGATTGTCTTTAATTACTAGACAAGTTATATTTTCTTTGCAGCAAAGGTAAGTAGTCCTTCAGAGGTTTGTAGGGTTTAGGGTTAACAAATTAATGCCCGAGATTCTACTGTACGCAAAATTAATAATTTAATACAATATACGACACTAAAAATTCAATTTCACAGATTATTGCACTCAAACCCTCAATTTCAAAATGCACAAAATATAATAGTACATGGACAATACTGACTGCATATGCATTGCGTACTTGAATACTAAAGCAGCAAAGGTAAATAGTCTCTCACTGAAGAAAATGGGGGTTTGTAAGGATTAAAAATACAATTTGTCCGATATTTTACTATACGCAAAATTAATGCACCTAAAAATTCTACTTCACTGATTATTGCTTCCAAATGCCTAATTTCAAAATGCACAAAATATCAAAATACATAGACAATACTGACTGCCTATGCAGTGCGTACTTGAATACTCAAGCAGCAAAGGTAAGTAGTCTCTCACTAAAGAAAATTGGAGAGTTTTAGGGTGGAAAAAACGTAATGCCCGATATTCTCACATTATATACTATAAAACGCGAAGAAACAGAAATCCAATCTTGATAAAAGCGTAACGTAATCAGGCGCGTGGTCTACAAACGTAGACCAACCAAATTCTTATCGAAATAAACCACACGTACGCTCCCGTTAAGAAACCAAACGATACTAGTTGCGTAAAACCACAGAATACTATATTCAAAAGGTTCACTCCCATAGGAACCTATGGCAACATCGTTAACATAGGATTTCGCATAGACACACTAGCGTTCGATGAGCCAACCATCCTCGACTGCTAGATTTGGCGACTATCGCTCAATTGGCGATTTTATGTTAATGCGGCCAAAAAAAAAAAAAAAATAAATACGGAACTGTACTTTTATAATTTTTTAAACTATAAACATGCTCAGCATTTAAAAATACTTTTATCTGTAATATGTTTAACTTTAAATAAATAAACACAGATATATATTTAATTCATGCAATCATAAACTAAATAAAAAAATTGACGCATTCCATCACTGTAAATCATTATACACCAAAAATTACAAGCTAACATACCCAAAAGACTAAAATATTATATAATATTTTCAGCCTAAAAAGTATACTAGCGTGTATAGTTAAATTGCTTAGTTCTTAATTTATTCTGGGATGCTGTTATTATATATATATATATATATATATTCTAAATACACTAATATTCTATACACAAATAATTCTATTTTTATACTAAATAACAAATTTACATAAATGCATTATCAAAGGTGTCGAACTCAATCGTTAATTAGAAGGGGGGGGGGGGATTATTTTCCACATTACGTCAGTTAGTAAAAAGCATGTAAAATATATACACATCCAATATTATATTCAACTTTCTCTAGAAAAAGCTATCTAAATATCAATTTTTATTCATTTTATATAAATGCGGAAAAGAGTTTTTAACTAATAATGCCATTGTTTCTTAGAATTTAATTTAGGCGGCAGTGATAATACTGCACCAATTTCTTATGATGAACACGTGCATAGGATGAAATATGGGATAGATAACACATAATGTTTTTTTTAAATAAAAATAAATATTACATACCTTTTAAACGTAATTCCTTTTCCTTTAGTAATCCTTAAAATAGCAGCGAAAGTATGTTTATCACGTGTAAACAACATGCCATGTGCATGCGATGATAGAACAAAGCAACAAAGTTCTAAGTGTTTCGTTTAGTTCCAAATTATATAACAATATTCCAAGTTATATTAACAGAACGTCTTGGCGAAAACCGTCACAAACCGTCGCCAAGATTGCCAACCTTGATATTTTGGTTGGCGGTTGAGGGCGCTGAGGTCGAGTGGAATATCTGTATATGTTAATATGTGCGTAAAACAATATATTTCCAACAGCTACTCTAAGAAAGCAGCGCGTGAGGGCGCCATCTATTAGAAATTATGTTACTTAAAATAACCTGGTCTACGATCGTAGTCCACGAGCCAATCGAAGGGTTAATGAAAAACGAAACTTTTTCCTAGGAGTTCTACTCTCTAACGCCGGGTTTATCCAAACGAAAAGCTTGAAAATCGTTTGAAAGTGAATTACAACCTTGTCTCTGCGTTTGATGGGAGATTTTTTGCGCGAATTAGTCACTTTCTGAAAACATGAATTGTTTGAAACATAATTTAAATGGGAAATCTATCTCCATGGTTTATTTTCACAAGCTATAAGATTCTATCTTATCTCTGCGTTTGATGGGAGAGTTTTTGCTCGAATTAGTCACTTTCTGAAAACATTAATTATTTGAAACATGATTTAAATGGGAAATCTATCAACATGGTTTATTTTCACATGATATAAAGATTCTATCTTATATCATGTTGCTCAGAAATGCAATTAAATTAAATCTGTCTGTTAATTTTAATTATTATTTTTTCGATTGGAATAATAAATAAATGGATATAAAAATATATTTTAGAAAAGAACGATTTGATTTCCTTATAGCATTAATAATATCAATTAACATTATCAATTACGATAATATCAATTACAGTCTTCAAGTTTGAACGTTGTTATTATTGATAATTTCGGGGATTATTGATATTTTCATGTTATTATGCAATTGTTTTATTATGACAAAAATTGCTTAAACTCATATATTGCACGTTGTACAAGTAATCTTCTACAAATACACGGGTATATCTTCTACGAGAATATAAGTAGTACAGGTATATTGGCATATGTTTTGATATATATTGGCATATATTGGAATCAATTACGACCTTCTGGTACGGGAGTTATTGATATTTTCAATTTATTACGTCATCTCTTTTATTTTGGCAAAGATTTTTGAGACTCATATTCTAGTACGGGTAATCTTCTACTAACACACTGGCATATTTTCTAATCTGCGGCAATATAAGTAGTACGGGGTTGCATATACTGATTCAATTCCTTTTTTTTTTTTTGTAAATTTGCTTACAAAAGAAGCCAGGATGTTTTATTCTTCAGATCTGTCCGTGAAGATAATTTTGCACAGTGAGAACAGACATTCTTAAACTTCTCTTTAGGAACAATAAATTTAATATTTTAATAGAATTTGCACATGATTGCGAATTATAAGTTTCTTTATATTATATACTCCATACGAAGAACGGGTATGGTGCTAGTATATAATAAATTACAAAGTTGTGTAAAAAAAGGTACAGAATTTTATGCAATCGATTAAAATTTTCAAGGGAATTACATTTTAAGTAATACAAAATTTAAATTTTTTTACCGACCCTGTACAAGAATATTTCCAATAAGTAATATGTGCCCCATACACTAATAAGATGATGTACACAATTTCAGGATTTTGTCATAAAGTGTCCCAGACATATGAAAAGACAGAAATGCTGACTTAAAACCGCTTTTCTATGCATCTATGACATGGCTTTTCTATGACATGGATTCTGAGAGGGGAAAAATCATGTCGGCAAATCGTGTTTCAGAGCTCATACACAAATTTCGAAAGAAAACAATGATTACATAAATAAATAATAATTTTGCTATTTATTAGTACAAAAGTATATACACTGTGTAGAAATAATAACTTTACACAAACATTGCAAAGCTTGTTCAAAATGTTTTCCATCCATGCCAAATGTACACTAAAGGTAAGAAGTAGATATTATTTGCCTATGATGCATTTCTGCGTTGCGTCATTTGCACTCTGGCTGTAAACATTTACTTTTTAATTTGTGATTTATCCCTCGCCAACTTTGTTTAAACATACCGATGGGACTTTTTATGATAAAATGCTCAAATTTTGTATATCACCTTATTAGAGTATGGGGCATATTTTTCTCATTGGAAATGTTTTTGTACGGGGGTCGTATGGAAATTTAAATTTTGCATTTCTTCAAATTTAATCCCCCTTAAAATTTTTATTGATTTCATAAAATATGTACCTTTTTTTAAGCAAATTTATAATTTATTATATATGTCTAAGATCAATATTTAAGAAACAAAAGCCGAGATCAAAATTTTTGGGACACCCTGTATAATATATATACAATATATATATATATATATATATATATATATATATATATATATATATATATATGTATGTATATATATGTATATATATATATGTATATATATATATATATATATATATATATATATATATTATATATATATATATATATATATATATATATATATATATATATATATATATATATATATATATATATATGTATGTATATATATATATATATATATATATATATATATATATATATATTATATATATATATATATATATATATATATAATATATATATATATGTATGTATATATTTAAGAAATAAAAGCTGTGATAAAAGTTTTTGGGACACCATGTATATATATATATATATATATATATATATATATATATATATATATATATATATGTATATATATATATATATATATATATATATGTATATATATATATATATATATATATATGTATATATATATATATGTATATATATATATATATATGTATATATATTTATATATATATATATATATATATATATATATATATATATATATATATATATATATATATATATATATATATATATATATATATCAACATATCTTAGTGGCTCCATCTAATGTAACGAATAAAATGTAAAAGTAGAAATATCAATTAAATAATGAAAGAGTGAAAGTAGAGAATACTTGGGCTCCATAATCCGCTGGAACTTTTTTCAACCCAGACTGTTCGACCTACCCGAAGGTGTAAGTTATGTATTTGGACGGCCGGAATAGTGCAGCCCAATTGAGACTGAAACGTAGTGGGGTCAATATTCACAGGAATTGTAACATTTTGTCCCTATGACTAACCTTCCAAGAGTACTTTCAGACCCACATATTTAGCGTGCTTGTACTCCGCTGGAACACGAGGACAGTTTGGTCAGACCCGGGCATCGAACACGGGTGCTTCGAGTGTAAACAACATGCTCTAACCCCTTAACTGTCCCGCTCTACATTTGAATTTATTATATGTAAAATAAAATTAGTTTTCAACAAACTTAGTATAGTATTTAATACAATACAGTATATTCCATATTATATGGCAAGTTATATTGTTGTTATTGTTTTTCATTAATTATTTAAATAACTCATTTTTTCAATGGAAAAGTGTATGAAGAGAGGTGAATCTGATTAAAAGAATCAAATGGTTTAAGAGGAGAAAAGCAGCCTCCTTCTTCAGGATAAGGAGACAGCAATCACACCCCTATAGCAAAAAGTTTTCATCCAGAAGGTCTGATGTTTGTTCATATACGAGTTAGGATATGAAAACCTAATTAAAAATCTGATATGGGCAGCACACGTTTTTCCCTGCAGACTCATATTCACGTTCTCTTTATTTCTTCAATACAGCTAAAAATAATTTTTTCGTGTTCCAGAGGTCCCAAAACGTGTAGATCCATCGAAATCCCGAGTTGCGATTATTGGCATGATTCCAATACTTTCCCTATATATTACATGTATTGCAGGGAAAGTAAAAATATATATTAATTAAAAAGTTTTTAAAAAGCGAGAAATGGTGCGCATCTTCATTTATATGTGAGTATTCGTTTAGAGTATTGGGAAGACGTATCCCTTGAAATCGTTTCTGTAATATTAAAGAATGGGTTTGAATTTCTGTGTAATTAATGTTTTTATATAAAGTTCCAATAAGCGTAAACAAAAACACAATGCACCTAATGAGTATCTAGCTGCATTGTATGGTTACAAAAATAACTGTCAGATCCAATAAGCAAAAAATAATGCTCAACTAATTCACAAAACAGAAAATTGTATTATCAGGAAGTATTGGCAACTCACTTTATTTCGTATCACGCTAACAACACCAAACTGAACGAAGACCAGCTATTATACCCTCTTTCTTTTCTTCAACCCAGACCGTTCGACCTACCGACCATATCCATCCATATCCGTCTTTCCCCTACACAAACCTCTCGAAAATACTTTCGGACCCACACTTTAATGCGCCCGTACCAAGGTACTTTAAACATGTTTTTCACCCTCCCCCTATTTCTGGACAATGAGACTGGCAATTATTGTCCACCATTGAAATGCTTCGGAAACTCATATTTTAAGAATTTTAATCTCTGCTCGGAATTCTTTTCAGAGAGCGGTACTGTTTATACACAACACAAGGTATTTTCAGAGAAGGTGGCATTTTCACTTATTCTGCCATTCCGAAGTCAAAATATTGGACTCTTTAAATGGAAATGTAGATATTAAACCAAATTTACTTTTTAATTTGAAGACTAATAGCTATATTTAATTTATATCTTTTAGTTTTTTTTTTCAAAAATACTATAAACACTCCCGTTACATATTTATGATACTAGAATTTCCAATTTTAAGAAAATAATATCTACAAAACTGACAAGATTGAGTTCGTAATTTGCATTAAGGTAGATTGTCCTTATATTACTTCTAATACGCTTTGCGAACTTGTTAAGATTTGATGCAATGTAATCTAGATCAATTTTAAACAATTGTTTTTAATTTCTTTTCGTGCCAGCTGTTATAAATTTAATGCACAAAAATGATTGTACTTTTCACTAGATCAAAATCAATTTTTTTATTATTCTATATCAAGGTTTGTTCATTTCTCTCATAAATATTATTCATGACTTTATTTTTACTGTTAAACTTTTTTAAAGTAACTTATGAAAGTGTAATAAATAATGTAGCAACAATTTATATCCTTATCAATGATTATTAAATCTCAAATGTATGGATACTGCCAATATTACTGCAGAATATGGCATCGCAACTCATCTTAATCAAATAATCCATTATTGTTTTCACTGAGCTCATATTTTGCTTCTGTTTTTGCAATGTTATTGGAACAGCAGCAGCAGGAGTTCGCGCTATATGACGATGAGTGTAGAAGTGCTAATATCACTGCAAAGGAGACATTTTTGTTTATTTTCCATCTACGTAAAATGTCGCATATTGATATAATGAACTCGTAGATATTTACGTGGTCTTATTGGTTAAAGGTTTATCCTTATGTATAATCCAACTTTATCTCTAATGTATCACTTTTATGTTTTAGAAATGCATTAGATATTGTTAAATGATTTTGACTTAAAGAATGCTTGTTTCTTAGTTTGTTACTTTAATATGTAAACATTTAATTTTAATAAACACTATTCGTACTGAAATGCCCTGAAATGCCCTGAAATGCCCTTGATGTTATTTTTTTTATCGCTGAACCTTCATAGATTAAGACTACAAGTTATGCATTTGTTTTACGTATTTACATAAATAAATATTAATAAAGTCGTTATCTTTTAATGCATTTCCCAGGCTTCAAGACTTTTCTGCTTAGGGGTATCCGGATATTTAAATTTTTACTTGCACTTTTAAATTTTTAGAATTTCAAGGGATGAAAAATCATAGTTCACGTATCGGGTATTGAACTGATGAACAAGTAGAATTATGATGCGCTAAAATTTCACATAAAAGTTCTATTAGTAAAATACTGACAAATGAATGTTTATAAATTAATACATTCAGCACTCAACTAAAGTAGATGGTTTGCATATATTATGTATAGGGTTTCTTAGAAAGTCGTTAAACATCCTGATAACTTTGTAAAGAAAATTCCATGAGTGTACATGTTAGGTCTATATATAATAAAATGATAATATCCTATCAAATGCAAGTGATTGCAGATTCCCTAGCGGAGAAGCAAAAAGAAATAGGAAAATAAACTCGGGCACAAAACCATATAAATAAGCCACAGGAAACCCTAATTACAAATTTATAGAGTAGGAATTGATATTATGATTACGAACAAAGCGCCCATATGGTATGAAATAAATAGTGGTTAAAAATTGTACCATCAGGGTCTGTAAATCCGTGACACTTGAAATGGTAGTAATCGACATCACGAACAAGAGAAACGTGCATATGGTATAAAATTAATACTGGTCAAAAGTTGTATCATCAGGATCTGTAAATCGGGGACACCTCAAATGAGTAGGAATCGATATGATAAAACATCTATACGCACATGAAAATATGAACAAAAATAGATCAAAAGTGAACAAATATAGGTCAAAAGTGAACAAATACAGGTCAATAGTGAACAAGTATAGGTGGAAATATGAACAAATATAGGTTTATGAAACAAATATAGGTCGGAAGTTGTATCATGAGGGTTTGTAAATTGGCGACACCTGAAATGCTTGTCTAAGTACGCGGTACTATTCTTTATGGAATTCGAATACACATTATTTCTGATGGAATGCATTTTAAACAGTCTCTATAGTAGAACCCTGAATATGTAAGTCTAGTTTATGGTATAATTCCTGAATAAGATAGCAATTAACCAACAACTATATTGTGTCAAATAAATGCTTTTTCTATAACAGTTTTATTGTTGATTCTTACTGAATTCCTAATGCTAGAGCATTAGGAATTCAGTAAGAATCAACTTTGTAATCAATATTTTTTGCTATCGCTCCTTGTTAACTAATTTGCTATCAAAACTTTTAAAATCACAATTCTAGGGGCGATGAAACCATTTCATTTTTCCCAGGTATGGTCACTTCACTATAGGACCTTTATAAAATTATTGAGCTGCTTAAGGACGCAGTGCGTGATAAAATGTGTGTCACAGATTTCGAAACTTACCAGGTCACAACAAATAATTTTATAATTTAATAATAATTTAATATAATTTAATAATAATTTAATAACATGTTCACTTCACTATAGGTATGAACCTTTATAAAATTATTGAGCTGCTTAAGGACGCGGTGCATGATAAAATATGTGTCACAGATTTTGAAACTTACCAGGTCATTACAAATAATTTTAAATTTACTATTTATAAAGTACCTTGAATCTTATCATTATAGTAAAAAGTGCCCTATTTCAAGAGTATATGTATAAAAATAATTTTGTTTTTAATGACATTTCTATACTCCAGACACAATAAACTATTGATTAAAAAACTTTCTTTTGGAATTTATTTTTTTTTATACTTTTGACTATAAATTATGTACCTTGGGAACTTTGTAGTATTTCGAAAGAGTACATCCAGAAATAAAAGACTTCAATAAAAGACTTTAATATTTGCAGTCCCCAGTTATGTCTAGTGAGTGTAAAAAGTTAGATTTCATTTATTAACCAGTTATGATACTGAGCTGTGCTATCAAACTCGTCAAAATGAAATTTCCAAGTTCTTAATTAGAAATCTAAATACCATTTCCATTTCTATGAGAAAAAAGAATCAAAATGTAAAACCTGTCTTAACGTGTAAATTTAACAGGATAATGACTGTCAGAAAATAGGAAAACTCAATTATTGAAAAATCGATTTTGAAAAGGAATGGAAAAAAATCATGGTTGATAATTAGAAAACCATCATGTTTACGCCAAGTGACATCTTATTGATTACTATGTTTTTCTTTGGAAGGAAATGTATGATTTCATATTTTTTAAATTTAGTTTTGGTTGGTGTTGCAGAAATTATTTGAATTATGTTTTGCATATAATAAATGCAATCTAAAAGAGTAATCTTGCAAGGGGGGGGTGTCTTTGGCAGCGTATCCCAAAAATATACATGAAAAGTCATGTGTAGTAATGCTGTAAGAAAAATATTTTGTTGCTCAAAATAAAATGAACTTTAATTTATTTGTTGAAAAACAGCAAAGTAAATAATTATCAGTTTATTTCTGTAATACTATTCTCGTGGATTGAATTGGGACTTTTTGTTTTGGTGATTGTCTTGTACACAGCAAGGTTGCAACGACTAGAACATATAATTTTAAATTAATTAAAAACCCTTGAAACAGCCATAAACAATTAGGGATATGTATACTTGTGAGCGTACGTGGATTGCATACCTAGACCGTGGGCGTACGCTCGTGTTGCGGGTCTATACGTAGTCGAAAGCTACTGCCAGAAAATTATTACATGTTAAGAGCTTTCTAAAAGCGCGATAAAACAGTCATAAACAATTGGGACATGCACACTTCCGGGCGTACGTGGATTGCATACCTGGAGTGTAAGCGTATGCCCGCCATATGGGGCCATATATGCAGTCGATAGCTACTGCCAGAAAACCATTACATGTAAAGAACTTTCTAAAGAACCCGTTTTCTTGAATTTGCTGTAAGTATCGGTGTAATATTAGAGTTTAGCATCTTTCTTTCTGGGCTACGAGTATTTGTTCTATCAAATAAATAACAATACATATTATGCAATTTAGTGATTAACAACTAAAATGACAAAATGCTAAAGTATATTTAAAACATGAAGCAATAAAGTTGTAAAATTCGCCAAATTTTAATTTAAGTGATGTTAATTCGATACTAATATCATTGCGGTATGTTTTTTTTTTTAATTCATGCGAAACATTGACTTTACGTATGATGATGTTTGCCGTTGTAATACTGTTGATATTTCCAAATTATCTAGGAAAATGCTACATATATTATTAGCATATGAAAGATTGCATTAGAATTCGAATTTCAGAAATCCAATCAATGAAGCTCAACCAATAGGTTTTATATTTTTAAACCATTTTAATAATTGGAAACACTAGATTTTAATTAGTAAAATGGTTTAAAATGTGGATTAACTTGCCAAAATATGATAGCAATTTCTCTAATTGTCAAATTAGTTTTGCGTGAAATGTAGGTCATTTAGGTTCATGTTCAATGCAAGATTAAAAATATCTTGGACATCATAACTTAAGTATGGTGGTAAAATATTTTAACTAATTAATTACGCTTTATTTTTGATTTTGAAGGGTTTTAAATTCTTTGTGTCCCGAAAATATCCTCCCAAAATGCAAGTCAATTTACCCTATCTGAAAAATACAGGGTGATTCAAAAGTTTGGAGCACATGTAAAACGTTAAAAAATAAAATATCTATGGGTCGGAGAGACATGCGGTTTGCAGATTTATATTCACCGTGGTGGGGGATTTCGTATGGCATGAAAAAAATAGTTCAAAATCTCGACACTATGGAAGCTGTTGCAAAGAAAACAATGCGAGGTAATAATTGTGAAATGATATATTTTATTTCAGCATGATTTACAGCTGCAAGTGCTCAAAGTGTCCACCACCACATTCCAGTGCTGAGTGCAATCGAGGTATTACAGCTGATACAGCATGAAACAGCATATCAACGGGAATGACTGCTACCTCCTGGAGTGCTGGTAAGGACTGGGTATTTCCTCTATAGACCCGTGATTTTAGGTATCCTCACAACCATAAATCCCAAGGTGTGAGATCTGGGGACCTCGCAGGCCATTCATTTGTGCTATGCTTTCTCAGTAAGCGATCGGCACCAAACATTGACCGTAGCAACTCCATCACTTGACCTGCCGTATGGGGTGATATTCAATAATATTTTTGTCTGATCCTAATTTCGCGTTGCATGAACGATATGCATAAGTCACCTCAATGGCTTTATCTGCAGAAGCGTCCCCTAGTGTCGAGATTTTGAACAATTTTTTTTCATGCCATACAAAATCCCCCACCACGGTGAATATTAATCTACAATCCGCATGTCTCTCCGACCCATAGATATTTTTTTATAGCGTTTTACTTTTGCTCTGCACTTTTGAATCACCCTGTACATCATTAGTCACTGACTATAATACTTATATTTAAAATTAAAATATTTATTCATACAACACTCAACAAATAAAAATACATTTTCTATTAATGCGTTGTACAATAACCATTAATTTAATATCTCTTGAGAATATATTTAGGAGGCCACGTGAGACCAGCATTATATACTGAAACATCAAAAAGGATCTGCAATCAACCTTATTGTAAATATATTTAGCTGGTACATACATTTTATGCATTTACGCTGCATTTAAGAGTACTGGCTGTGCTTGGGATGAATGGCAAGCATCGGATTGAGTTGATTTCCATATCAAAGTTTTAACTTCGTCAGAGCGAACATCGTATTGTCTCCCATTCCGAGGAGACTTTCACTTTTGCAACTGTTATTTGTCTTTGTACCTAGACGAATATTTTTAAATTTCTCTCATTCTCTTGTTCGTCAATCTTAATTTAATTTGTATCTTACTTCGCGGAAACACGCTTTCACCGTATTTGATTGTCTTGCTTTTTATAATAGTCAGTGGTCCGTCTTGACTGGAACCCCCCCCCCCTCTTTTAATAGAGCTATTTCGAGTCTTGCCTAGAATCATACTTTACGATCATGTAGGTATCGTGAATTTCCCCTCTGTTGATGTTATTTCTAATTTACGAAATTAGGGGACGAAAACCTCTCTGAACTAAACTGTCAACCATGATGCCACTCATCCGACTCATTGTTTCAGCTTGGTTTCACTGGTATATTACTGGAATTAAATATTGCGTATTTGGTATCACATTCCTCCCCTCCCACAAAGCAAGGATGAATCATAGAAACAATCTATAAAAATCAATAAAGTTCATGTAAATTGTCGATGTATTTGCATTTTACAAGTTTGTGACAATATTGTAACTGCCTGATGTATTGTTCACCAAATATTCACATTTTATTACAGCAATTTAGCTATAAACATATATTTTTGTACCAGCAGCATTTGTTATTTGTACCGACCTTATATATAAACCATTGGTCAAGTAACATTTTATACATTTCACAAATATTAAATTTCGGTATGTGTTATTATTTATTTTGATATGCACATTCACCCATTATACTGCATCTCCACTTTATATACACATAATTGACATACTTATGCCATTATAAGTACATATTTTTGACATTCTAACAATCTAAGTATACATATTTGACATAATTATAACATTTTCAGTACCTATTTTTGACATTATATGTAGCTTAATATTTCACATAATATATATATATATATATATATATATATATATATATATATATATATATATATATATATATATATATATTGGCATTCGAAAACAAGTTATTTTTACGTACACCACCTATATTTTTATACATCATTGATTTAATTTTTTCATACATATCATTCACTATTTGTTTCTGTTTTAAACTTATCAACGTTTTCAATACACAAACTGCATTTCAGCATTTCCAAATTACCATAATAGTGCAATGCAGTATTTTATTCTTTCAGTCCATTGCAGTATTTCATTCAATCATTAAAAGCTTAATTTATATATATATATATATATATATATATATATATATATATATATATATATATATATATATTTCCATAACAATTAGTATACATCATTAAAGTATAATTATTTAGAATTAAAATTATTATTATTATTACTATTTTAAACTTTTATACAGTTTTTTTTTATTTATACGAAATAATAGATCATTTACTAATTAGTTCCCACAGACGTGTATAAACATTTAGTCCAGATTTTGCAGCAGAAACCAATTTGAGAGCTGGCGCGTTTGGCATGGTCAGAAATGGTCAGAAATGGTCAACAGTAGTTTTCACCAAGGCATTCTGTTAATTCCTATTTGACCCCGAACAAAATATTTCTTCACAGACTTACCAGAACAATGACTTCTTGTAGCGTGTTTGAGTAGTATGCAAAAAGCTTATTTGAGAGTATTGAAAATTTTGAATAGCTTATTTCAAGAAATGGATTACCAAATTAAATAAATTACGTTACAGGATATGTAATATATTTTTATTTTAAATAGAAATAATATTTGTCATTTAATCATCCTACACACGTTTCATAAGCATACACGTGTTCATCATAAGAAAATAGTGCAGTATTATCACTGCCGACTGAACTCCATTCTAAGAGGTAGTGGTATTATTAGTTAAAAACCGTTTTTGCATTTTAATAACATGTATAACATTTGTTATTTGGATATCTGTTTCTAAGAGTTAGTTAAGTTAAATTTGATATTGCAGGCCGATGCGGTGGTCGAACGGTCAAGGCGAGCGTTTCCAAGCGATCGTCCGGCCGCCGCGTTGTGGGTTCGAGTCCCACGTAAGGCATGGATGTTGTTGTTGTTGAGACCCAGACCGTCCGACCTACCAGAAAGGTGTAAGGTAACTGTATGGACGGCCGGGAAGTGCCACCCAATTTAGACCGGAACCCAGTGGGGGGGCATGGATGTTGTGTTGTTGTTTGCAGTGTGTTCCGCCGCCCTGCGGTACGCCTGGGTAAATGTCCCCGGACGGCTAAATGATTCACGTTTCTGGCCGATATATAGGCGAATGATGAAAGTCAAGTGCCTGGCCACTTGATAAAAAAAATTGTAATTGCAGGCGTATATATAGATTATATACATTTTATTAAATGAAGTATTGAGGAAATCCTTTCCCCACCCCTGCTAGGTAATTAACGTTTGAGTTCCACACCTTTGATAGTGCATTTATGCAAATTTGTTGTTATTTATTATAAAACTACTTGTATATTTAATACAAAACATTATGTTATCAACATTCCAGAATAAATTAAGAACCAAGTAAATAAACAGTTAGCACGCCAGTATACCATTTCGACTGAAAATAATATATAATGTTTCAGTCTTTTGAGTATGCCAGCTTGCAATTTTTTTTACATAAAGTTTTACAGTGAAACAATGCAAATCGTCTACTTTTTTATTTACTTTATGATTATAGGAATTAAATATATATCTATATTACTTTAAATTTACTTAAACTAATGAATATATTTGTTACAAATAAAAGCATTTTTATGCGGATCATTTTTATAGTTTTAAAAATTATAAAAGTACAGTTCCGTACGTTTTTTTACCCGGCAGCATTAAAATAAAATTGCCAACTGAGCGAAATTCGTCAAATTTAGCAACTGCGCTTTCTTTACATCGTAGACCCGATGATTAGTCGCTTAGAGTGCTAGTGTCTATGTGAAATCCCATTAAGGATGTTGCCATGGGTTCCTATGGGAGTGACGTTTCTGAATATAGTATTCAATTTTTTTTTTACTATTTTATATTTTAATACAGTTTTTTTGTTTATATGATATACTAGATCATTTATTAGTTACTTCCGTTTTTCAGCCGCAAGTATTCCTTTTCGCCCGACCGAAACTATAATCCTTCCGATTGAGCTTGAATGACAGAGAGGTGTGATCTCTTAATGGTGTAGCATGAAATTAAAATGAAACAACTAAAATTACATATGTAAATGGAAAAATGTGAGTCACATTAACATGCAAAGTATAAAAATAAAATATACGATTTGGTAAATTGATAATTAAATTGTAGGCTACGAAAATTAAAAATATTTAAAAAAAGAATGAATAGTAGTTTGTTGTGGCGTTACATATGTTTTTTCAATTACATACAAATTTTACCTAAACGAATTTAACAGTCTTAACATTAATAAACTATTTTCACGACTTCAACAGATAATGAAGTTCACTTCCTTGAGTGTATCCTGTGACGAGAGTGAAAAACAAATTTCTGTGAGCGTTCGTTGATAGTTCTTCATCAGAATCGGAATGAGGGCCTTAAAATCCAAAAAAGAAAGGTTTTAACATTTAAATCCGATTTTACATACACAGAAAGTAAATTAATCCTTTACATCAGTCTCTAAAATTACGGTTGCGTCTAAAATGCGAATGGCTTTTGATGGTCTCTGAATAAAACTAAATTTAGCTGTGAGTTTATGAGGAAAAAACTGTTCCTGGAAAAGTGGTAGAAAGAAGATAGTTTCTCAGAAAGCTTTTACAATATACATGGGCTTTTTTTAAATATGTTTAATATAATATGCATTAAATACTATTCTTATGAAAGCTGAAGTTAATTGATCCTTTGCGAAGTTCTAGCCATAGGTCGAGTAGCTTACTGAATGACAGTTGTTTTATTATGCTGACAGCATACATTTTTACTAATTAAAAAGTGTATGCAATAAAATTCTAAAATTCGACTTCAATTAATGACAAATTGAAACAGAATAAGATTATGAATAAATTAATCAAACATACTGTTCTACACAAGTATTAATAATAATAAAACTTACGATCAATTTGGAAACAAGTAGTGGGATCATCTTTAATTCGAGCAAGATATGAACTTCATCACAAATTTTCTTGCCAGGTGCCGCCACAAATTATCCGCCAAGGAATGCTTTAATGCGTAGGTAGTGCCACCTAGTAAATTGGAAAATAGCTAATAAAATAAAATAAGAAAACAATGGAATCGATAAAAGTAATTTTGTTTTTGTTTTTTGAAACCTTTGTCTGCTCTTTACATTTAAATTTTAAATTTTATAGCATTTTACATTGTGCTATAATTCTTTAGTGCTTGTACGCAAAATTATTATTCTGTACTTTTAGTAAAACTATGCAATGCGAGATTTTAAACTACAATCTGTAGGAAAATAGGAAAGGTAGGTTTTAAATTTATTCTAAACATATTTATTTCTTGTTTAATCAAATGTTATTATTACACATTAGAAGCAGCAAGATGAGCATAAATGTGTTGGTTGTAACAAATGTCTTAAGAATTGCTAAGATTATTTATAACCAGTCATCTGGAAAAAGGAGAATGCTAAAAATAGCATTCTGATTTTCTTTAATAGATGATTACAGTGTTGTGTGGAAATACATGATGATTTATGCAAGTAAGATATGCATATTTGACTAAATTTATAAATAATCTGTGATACATTTCCTTCGTATTTTAGCCAGATGCTGTAAAATATCATTTACTTTAAGCGAGATGGCATTGGAAGCATATTATTGGAATAAAGAGACAAGAGAAATGCTAATTTTATTTATCAAATGCAATTAAAATTACATGCCACTGTGAAATATGTTTGCATCTTTAACGCAACATCGTGGCACAAACTATATGTTAAAATACTTTAAAGTCCGCACGTTAAACATAATGTCTACATAAATATTCCCCAATCAACTCTGAAACTTTTTAATTTTCCAGTCTCTAGAGAGTTTAAATTAGTCAATCTATAGAGAGTTTAAATATCTGGAGTTTTAGTGTAGTGTATCGTAAAGGTATTTCCAAAATATGTTAGTCAGATTGCACTTGGGTATGATAATGTGTAAAATGAGGTTTGTTATAAATAGTCTATGGAAATTTGACTACGTTTATACATAATTTGTGATGCATTTCTTTGGTATTTTATTCAGATGCTGTAAAAAAATCATTTACTTTAAACGATATGGCATTGAAAGCGTATTATTGGACTGAAGAGACAAGAGAAATGCTAATTTTATTTATCAAATACATTTAAAATTACATGCCACAGTGAAATGTTGTGTTTGTATCTTTAACGCAACGTCGTGGCATAAACTATTTGTTAAAATATTTTAAAGTCCGCAATTTATACATAAAGTCTACATAAATATTCCCCAATCAACTCTTAAACTTTTTAATATTGCCATCTCTAGAGAGTTTGAATATCTGGAGTTTTAGTGTAGTGTTTCATAAACGTATTTCCAAAATATGTTAGTCAGATTGCACTTGGGTATGATAATGTGTAAAAATGAGGTTTGTTTTAAGTAGTGTATGGAAATTTGACTACGTTTATGCATAATTGGTGATGCATTTCTTTTGTATTTTAGTCAGATGCTGTAAAAACATCATTTACTTTAAGTGATATGGCATTGAAAGCATATTATTGGACTGAAGAGACAAGAGAAATGCTAATTTTATTTATCAAATACATTTAATATTACATGCCACAGTGAAATGTTGTGTTTTGCCACACAACGTCGTGGCAAAAACTATTTGTTAAAATATTTTAAAGTCCGCAAGTTAGACATAAAGTCTACGTAAATATTCCCCAATCAACTCTTAAACTTTTTAATAGTGCCATCTCTAGAGAGTTTGAATATCTAGAGTTTTAGTGTAGTGTTTTTCGTAAATATATTTCCAAAATATGTTAGTCAGATTGCACTTGGGTATGATAATGTGTAAAAATGAGGTTTGTTTTAAATAGTCTATGGAAATTTGACTACGTTTATGAATAATTGGTGATGCATTTCTTTTGTATTTTAGTCAGATGCTGTAAAAAATCCTTTACTTTAAGCGATATGGCATTGAAAGCATATTATTGGACTGAAGAGACAAGAGAAATGCTAATTTTATTTATCAAATGCATTTAAAATTACATGCCACAGTGAAATGTTGTGTTTGAATGTTGTGTTTTGCCACACAACGTCGTGGCAAAAACTATTTGTTAAAATATTTTAAAGTCCGCAAGTTATACATAATGTCTACGTAAATATTCCCCAATCAACTCTTAAACATTTTATTATTGCAACCTCTAGAGAGTTTGAATATCTGGAGTTTTAGTGTAGTGTTTCATAAACGTATTTCCAAAATATGTTAGTCAGATTGCACTTGGGTCCGGAATGTAAACTGATGGGCTACATGCGAGCGTGTAGAAAAGCCCTGCAGGTAAAATGGTTGAGTTTATGATGGACTCTCAGGTACTGCTCTAAATGAAAGATATTGATTATAAAATATTTGCATTTCTTAACGACAAGCATCAGATTTGATATTTTTTCATGTTTAGTAAAGGGAGCTCAAAGAAGTTTTTGCACTACAGTAAAAGAAAAAAAAATGCATTTTAATTTCTTATGATATTATACTCATCAATACATGAAAAATTTTAATAGAAGGCTAAAATAAGTCATGATGAAGAAAAATGTTTTTCGACAGACTGAATTTTTGGTCAGAAAATTAATTTACCTTGAAATTGGTAATAACTGAAAAATGAAAATACATGTCATTGCAGACCGAGCTATGTGCTTATTTACAACTATTTACTTAATTCATTATGAAGTACTTTCTTCCATTAAATTCTGTATTGTGGTCATTGACTAAGATAATACATCCATATATAGTAACAACGGGATATGATTTATATCATTAATGTGAAAGGATAAACTCATTACGGGCGCTAATTTTTATTGAAAGTATCTCAAAAGTATAAGATGGCCATGATTGATACTGTTTTCTATCATAATGTAATGCTTTTTTTGGCCACCCAGAGAACTTTTTGTTGACCATGATGCAGATGGCGGAAAAAATAAGGGGTAGTTCGCAATATACCTTATTCTGGAGGCAAGGAAGATAACTTGGCAAGAAACACGATAGTTTAAATTGCCTCGTTAACAGGTTAATGCAGTTGAATACACCCAATACTGTGACTGATATAAATAAACTTATTATGAAACAGCCTTATTCCCGTGCTTTTTGAGAGGCATTACTTCAAGTTATCGTGAAACGAAGAATTACTTATGAAGAATTTGCATTGACGGACCCCGATTATATTTTTCTATGCAATGCACGATAAAACTAGTCACTAAAGTTGCCAAACCTACTTATGATTATGTGAAAATACATGGTATATCGTGGTAAAGTTAAAGTAGAGGTGTACAGTGTCAAAAATGTAAAAGTAAGAACGATTACCAAACAACAAAAAAATTAGTCCATTTTTTTATATTATAGGGTGATTGGGCCAGGAATGGGTGGGGTCCCGGGGGTACTACAATGGTCCTTTTCGTGGCAAGTCCGGTAATGCTACAATATTTATGGTAAGGGATAGTTACCGTTAGGTGGTGCTAAGTAATGTACTTTAGTGTATACTCTGTATTTAAAAGGGCGTATAAGAAAAAAAAACCCTCTAATTTCCAATACATAAGAACACCAACAATAGCCATGCAGTAAATATAACATTTGTTAACGAAAGTTCGCAAAATACGTAGTTTTAATTAAATTAATGGCTTTTCCAATTATGACATATAAAAATAAACATATAATATGAAGATGAGGTATTTTTCAGTAATTTTAAAAATATGGAAGCATGATGGGCAGATATTGCTTTACTAAATCAAATCTGTTGAAGTTCAGTTGATAATCATTAATTTGACCTTGAATAAAGTATGATATATGTGTGTTACCTCATATCTTGGCTACTGCACTGTTTGTAACTGAAACATACACCTAGAATGTAGAGCATACTTTAAATGCACCTTGTCATGTATTCCTTCAAGAAACGACCACAGTGTGATCGTGTAGCATCCTCTGATTGTGAAATCTCATTTCCACTTTTGCAACGCACTTGTGAGTGGTCAACTGTCACTCTGTTCTGCTCAGATTACGCTATTTTCTGCTTGCTTATTTTGTGTGCATTATTTTGGAAGACTTTCTAGCACCACATATAATTATAGGTGGTGCACGAATATTCGCTGGGGCATTTAAACAATTATGCAGGCATTTAGGCATTTAAACAATTATGTAAATATCAGTAGTACAATAAATCTTTCAATAAACTTGTAACAACTAGCGGCAGTCTGGCGAGTAATTTGTATGTCCAGTCATGGCCAATCACCGTTTACAGTGCATTTATATAATTCACTTTATTGCCTTCCTTCTCAATTTAAATTCTTTTTGTTTCTGGGTTTACATGTCTTATCACTCGTTTTAGTTCGAAAAGTCGAAAAACATACAGCTGAGAGCTGCGAAAAATTTAAATTTAACTCGGATAAATGGCTTCCACAGAAACTGTGAATTATTGAACATTGCGGCGGTTAGGCTCCTGGGAAATGCGCCAGATGTTAACCCACGTGACATAGAACATTTAAGTTTATAAGATCTATCTTAAACAATCTTTTTAAAAAAATGAATATCTCACTCATATATTTTTTATAATATTTTAACAGTACTTATAACAATATGTGAGCAGCATATTGATATTTGGTAATTATTACTTTCTCATATGTAGCATTGCGAAAGTCTTGCCTTCACGAAAATTTTCGATTTCGAAATTTTGATACCAATATATGTTTTAAGACGTCCTGAGTACGTTTTGACTTTTTTTGGACTTATGTCCGCCTGTTTGGGTGTCTCTCAGTCTCTCAGTATGTATGTGGTCGATTTCTTGTGTACACTATAGCGTCCACAAATATTAATATATTTTCACAAAACTTTATATCCGGTTTTGTTATCAAAAATCTAAGAGTAAATATACTTTTTTTTTAATTCGAATGAAAACTTCGAAATTAGCTTGAAATTATATATTATTTAACATGGCAGCATATGACCGAATTTCACGTAATCATTCATAAAAGGGTTTATTTGAGGCTTAATGATCAGGATGCTTTATAGTTTCAACTATCGTTGTGAAAAATAGCTGCGGTGCAAATTTTTTTCATGACTTCGTTAACCAAGTTACCCACCCCCTCGGGGCTACATCGTCAAGGATGGCATTAATCGAAAAATGCAAGCCCTTTAATGTGAAAATCATCACGCGATACTTGTAATCATTTGGATCCATGGTTCCGATTTTTCAAAATTTTTCTTGAAAAATTTGAAAAAAAAAAAAAAAACTATTAAAAATGGATTCTGGTATGAGAAAGTCGAGTTGAGCCACACAGTTAATTTTTCTTGTTGAAGTTTAAGTATATCGACTCGTATTCCTTAAATAAAAAATACAATTAAATCCCAGAACAGAATCAAGATAGCAATATTCTAAAAAGTAACATTCCCATTTATTACGGGTTCCATTTAAAGTGCTCATATTGAATATATTTAAAGATTTGCTACAACAAACCCTTAATAATTGAAAGAAATAAAATCTTTTAAAAGAATTCTTCGTAGTTTTCTAGCTGTCATGTTTGATAAATGAGAAGTAAACAAGCATAAAAGATTTCAGAAAGAAAAATAATATATTTTCATCTTTCTCATTTCTGTAATCTGATTTGTTGGATTACAAATTTTCTCTGGAAAAGTTCCTCCTCGGGTCAAGAGTTTTCACAAACTGTAATTAAATTTTCTATTCATATTACTTTTTTTCTAAAAATATAAGTATAATATTTTTGATATAAAGTATAGGATTACTAAAACTATGACCAAGTAGAAAAAAAAAATACTCCTGGGTCTAACGTCTATTTCTATCAATAATTAATGTTTTTATTTCAGAAAGATGTTATCTAAAATGCATTTTATACATTTATTCGTTGAGAATCTTTTGCACATTTGAATTGCTGTAAAAACTGAGGTCCACATCATAATGCTTTGATAAATACTACGTATGGGTAAATATGTTGTATTTAAAAAAATGGCTTGGCCATACTTAAAACTTGAAGAACAGTGGGCTATTTATTTTAATTTTTATTTATTTTTTTTCTTTATTTATTTTATAAATACACATCCGGTGGAACTGAAAAACAAACACGTGTTATCTAATTATCGCCCAAGCCCTGATTCTTGCACATCCTCGGTCATGCCAAATAATGCCATAAAACTTTCTTCTCTTTATATATACTTTTCAGAAGACGAATTAAACACTCCTTTGTCAGAAACCACAGTATTTTTGGCATTCACAGTTTTATAACGTTAAATCTCATTAAAAACCTGCTATAAAATGCATTAAAATGATGCGTTATTCCAAATCCATTCTAAACCCGTTATAAGCATCTTAACTTTTCTTAATTTTGTAAAGACCAAATGGTATCTTTATCCTCTTTAGATGCCTTTGTGGAGGATTTTTACTTAATCTGTCAAAAGTGACTTAACTTAAACTTATTTAATATTATTATTATTGAGTATTTAATATTTCGATCCAAGGGCAATAACACAGGACGGTACAGTTTAAAATCAAACTTAGTTTATTGTGGATTTCATAGAAATTACATCAGTTTTCTGTTTAAAGATACGGACAACGTATATATTAATTGTTACTTCACACGCCCAGAATAAATTACAATTAAACAAGCTACTACAATATACTGGACTGATGGTAATGCTTATATGGATACACATTTACAAAACTTATATCCTTACCTCGGCATTTAGTTAATTCGCCCCGTATGACGATCACACCCCGAATACTAGACACTCCCTAGTCATCGTTGTATCGAATGAAGTTTCCTTCAATTAGGTTGCCGACCAACTTTCGAACTCCTCCAAATTAATCATCGGGCCTTATGCTTCACTCCAGCTCACTCACGTTCAAACTCTTCCTAGAATCCTTCCACTTACCACTCGAATCCTTCATCTTTCACTGAATCTCTTCACTATCCGAGACATATTCTTATTTTTCCTTAGGAACACAGAATGCTGATTAGCTCGGTGATTGACTTAACAACGGGATCAGTTAAAATGGTTAGTTTAACTAAACATAAATTATAATGCAAACTGAGGGAAATAATAAAAGAAAGGTTATTTAGACCTAACGCACGGCCCATTCAACATAAAATTTTGCCCGCGAGATCCTTCTGAACTGGAGCGGCTGGGCAAAATTACCACAACTTGCTCTTTCTCGACAGTCAAAAAGTCATATTCCTACATTTCCAATTCTGTCCTATTTATTTCCATCAGAGTGGGATATGACTGCCGGACCCAATTACCAGCAGGTTCGTTAGCAGAGTGGCCAACCTAGATGGGTATCGCTGTATCGCTTCTTCCATTTCCACTCCAAGCAATAGACACTTTCGTCGTTGCTCTAAACAATTGACTCTTTCGTCGTATTAGACCCCCATGCGATTATTTCTTAAATTTTGGAATAATCCAAGGAAAAAAACATGTCTCAATACAGTACAAATTTAGCATTTTAACTTAGTTAATAATGGGTCAGGAACTAACTGGACCTTAGACGGTCTCGTAGAAATAAATGATCGCAAAACATAAAACAACAAAATGCACATAAATTTACAATTGTTTTATACAGATGACATCCATTAACAATTTTATTCTTTCTAGTCCCTCACTTCATCCACAACTAGAAACAAATTTCAATCTACACTTTTATAAATATTTTAAACATTTTCAATTATTCACTTTTACGAACAAACACTTCTATTTCTATTCTCATCACCTATTTCGAAATCAAATGACATGCATCTATTTTTATGATTATTTCAATTTAAAAACACTTATTTTAATTTAAAAACACAAACTAATTTTTCTGCCTTAGTTGACTTCATGGAATCATGCATGAAACCATCCACATAATCCAATACCACTGATTAAGATATTTTTGTAATGGTTAAACTTCCATTTCTAACTATTTTACAACTTAAACTATCAGTAAAAACCCTTAGATTCGTGATATAACCTCAATTCTCTTCCACCCTCTTGATCAAGCAAAAGCTTATCCGATGTAACCCACAACTACAATTCGTCTTTCTTACAACAGAAATGGATACGAAGAATCGAAGTGTCTTGATATTGGCAGGAAGCGTTTTCAGGTTTGCAGTTGGCGTGAACCTTAAATAACTTTGTTGTGCTAAATGTGAAACCGTTGGATACTTCTAAGGAAGGTTATAAGGGGGCTTTTTTAGTAACTTTAATAGAATTCTGAGAAACATTTAAAAGCAAATTGACATTTTAGAGATTTTTTTTAAATGAATATTTAGTAAACAATATTTTGTATATATTCATTAAAAACAGCAATTGTAATTTTTTATGTGTGGAAGCGTAAAGACAGGATTTGCTGACAAGGTACATTAAAACAGAACACATGTACATGAAATTCGCTGGTTGGAACAGCTATATAATCTCTACAATTAGCTACACTAAATGTAAATTTAAATTATCTTTATTCATCTACGGTTACAGGGGGAAAATGGAAGCCATGTTTTATGTTACAAAAATATCACATGCTCTCTTCTTATAACATAGGTGTAATCCTTATTTCAAGTTTTATTTAATGACTACATAACAACATCTATTGAATTTTTTTTGCACATTTTATGTGATAATTTGAATATTTCTTAAATTTTTCGAAGCAGTTTCTGAATTTTAACTTTGCAAAAACAATGTTTGGAACACTAAGTTCCATAGGGTTAAATATATTTCATTTCTTCAACCAGCGTTAAATCCGTAACTAATTGGGTGATATTATTCACTTTCATTTCCTAACGTCACACAGACCGTCTCAACAACATAATAAAATATAATTTCCATAAAGCCATTTTACGGCAGTTATTATGGGAACGGACGGACATACAGACAGATAGAATGGTCAAATTCATAACCACTTTTCAACTATGTTGGAAAGTGTTAAAAATGAACAAAAAGTTATTTTTTTTTAATTTTAATTTATGTTTGAAGAATTTGGCAATTTTATTTTAATTACGTATGAAGCACTTATCATTAATGTATCTGTTATAGCAAAATGCAGTTAATTTTCATAAATGCATTTTTATAAATGTAAATTTACATCGATAAATATTGCTTTGCATTTGATCAAGATGAGTAATATTTTTTATGAGTAACAAAATTACTATCATTAATTAAATTCCCTAACAGGATATCATTAGCGATTTCACCAGAATGATTTCACAAAACGTATTTTGTATATGAAAAGAATGATGAAAAAGTACTAAGCAATCGCTTTTTTCCTTCTTAATTACATGTAATTTTATCTAATTAATTGCGTAATTTCAAATATCTTTTATTTATTTTTTCAGAGCAATTTTTTGTTTCTGTTATTCTTATTCTTTTCGTGCAAGAAAAAATTAGTCATTAGGATGCATTATTTTAAGCTCTTTAATTTCCGACATATATTTCTCTGTTGTAAACTATGATATTTTACTAACAAATCATAAACATTTAACTCTGATAGATAAATAGGTAACTATTTCTACAAAATATTGATTTCGATTGCATGCAATTTAAAATGGTGGAAATAAGAATGTAAGTATTAAAATACTTTTAGTAAGTTATTAATTATTATTATAAAATCCAAAGGCACATTGTACAAAGAAATGATGAAGAAATAATCCAAAGAAGGATGAAGAAATAATCCAACATAATTAAATTTAAACTAAAATAAAGAGGAACAAATAGCTTATTCGAGTATATATTGGATCACTTTCCTCGATGAGAAAAGCCAACCAAACAATATTTAGAAAGATGTTAAATACTAAGTTTTTATAAAGTTTCTATGAATTTATATTGAACGTGTATATAATAGTATGAACATGTATTGTAAATAATTTAATTTCGTTTAAATTTCATTATGAATTTATATTGAACATGTATATAATTGCATAAACATGTATTGTATATAATTAAATTTCGTTTAAAATAATGCAAAGCAATTAAATTAATAATCTATAATAATAAAAGAATATATATTTTTGCTCGTTTTTATTGACTGTAGTGAAAAATCTAAGGAGCGTACGGCCTTGATATATGATACACAGGTACTTCAGAATCTGTGAAAGTACACCTCGGCGTTATTTTTTAACTCAAATTACTTTTGTAGTTATTTCATTACGGTTTTATTTATTTAGTACAACTTTCATACAGATGAATTCCTTAGCAAATAGAACTTTTATGTCGGAGATTTCATCTTAAGATCATTGGAATAATCAAAAAATTCCATTTCAAACAAACTCTTTCAAATCATATTCCATACGATTAATAGTTGATTTTTCGTAAATTTTTAAAACATATATATATATATATATATATATATATATATATATATATACATATATATATATATATATATATATATATATATATATATATATATATATATATATATATATATATATATATATATATATATATATATATATATATGGCGATATAAAAAAATTGATTGATATTGTCATCTTTATCAGTGTCCATCTTCCCCATAATTTACGAGAAGTTTCTTTGGATATTACAGTCTGTTCCAATTGGAAAATTATGTTTCTCTTGTATTCGGTGTATTAATTATGAATTTTTATTTTCCTTATATGCATAATATATAAGAAAAATATTGTGACATTTGAAATTTCGACGGGAGAGCACGTTTAAAGCATCCTTGATCACGAATCAAATATTTTTGAAGTGATGTATGTGTGTGTGTGTAAGTATGTGTGTGAAAGTATGTGTGTATGTGTGTGCGAAAGCGTGTGTGTGTGTCAGTGAGACTGTGGAGACGTTATCTCACGAACGAATGGAGTGATTCGAATGAAATTTGGTACAAAAATCACAATCCGTAAATACTAGAAGCCTATTGTTTTTAAATGCAATCCAATGTTCAGAACCTCTTAAAATTTCCAGAGAAATTTTTAAAAATCATCAAAAAATTAAAAACTTTATTAAAGTTACTCAAATAGACATTTCTTATGCAATTCTTCTTTAGAAAACGGTTGACGTGAACTTTAGAACGCTAGCATGAACTGTTCTCGGGATTTTTGATACATTTATCAAATAAATTTATCAAAAACTCCTATAAATTAAAAAATATATATTAACTGTTGAGAAACATGTTCACTTTTCATATGTAATGTCATGCGATCAATTTGGTGGCATCATTCCCGTGGGTCTAGCTCGTCCCATTCGTGAAAAAAGATACTTTGAGTAATACTTTTGTATTTGAACGCCATTAGTCATTTATATGCTGTAAGAATAACGTATTTCGTCGTCCATAACGCTTGGCGAGATTTTGGCGATGAATTTGACTGAATGTCGCCAACTTGGCGACTTTTATAAGTGTTGCTACATTAACGAAAATCTCGCCAAATGGATAAAAATGACGCTAAATCTATGAAAATGACCACTAATTGATGAAAATTCAATATCTTGGAAAGAATATAAATATCTACTATAAGAAAAAATCTATTTTTTTACTGTAAAAGTAGTAAATTCATAGCAATATATAAGGAAAGTCATGTGCTGCCTACATCAGATTTTTTATGTAAAACCTCACAAACTTTCAAAAATATTCTAGCAGTCAACGGAACAATTGATAAAACAGGTTTCTCTTCGTCATTGCGGTACATTGAGAGTTGTCTTCTTGAAGCATGGATTTGAACGCTGTAGGACGATCTAGAACTCCTACAATATCTATATAAGAGTCTTAAGAAGATCAGATCTCCCACCAGCTGAAAATTGTGTCATGTGCGTAAGGATATATTTGGATTCCGGGCTGGTACTAGAATCGAAATATTATCGGAGCTTGCAGACATTTTCATTTAGAAACGTGATGTTGATTTTGATCGAAGGAGCTTATGTAGCACAGTGAATCATTAAGCAATCAATCAATTATGCAGTGAAGAACTTAAATATAGTGTATCAAAAGAGCATGTTTAAAGCGTATTACGTCCACTCAGAGGGTGAAAGACGTATTTGGAACGAATCAAAGTAGCTTATTTATGGCATATCAAAAGATATTTAAGGCATATCAAAGGAACTTAATTAGGATGTATCGAAAAAGAATATTTAGAGGCGTATCAAAATATATTATTTAGGGTGTATCAAAAGAGATTATCAGAGTTTGCAAGAATTTCAATTTAGAAAACGTGATGGTGATTTTATTCGAAGGAGCTTATGTTGTGAATCGAAAGTGTTTATGTGGGAAGAATCAAAATAGTGTAAAACACCCATACAGATGGTGAAAGTTGTATTTGGAGCTTATGGGAGTTTCAAATAGCTCAGTCTGGGCGTATCAAAATATCTTATTTAGACCCTATTAAAAGATCTTATTGTAAATTAAGCTTAAGCTCGAGCATTGACCGACTATGATTTTCGATAAACTTTATAAATGGATTCAAGTAATCACTGATTTAAATCCTGCGCAATGGCTAGTACAGTTTCTGGTAATAAAATAAAATAATAATAATAATAATAGAAACAATTGAACAATAAAAAATAACTATAATCAAAAATGATACTGCCTGATAAAATCATTAAATATCTCATTTCATTCTGTAAAATATTACAGTTAAATTATGATTAATATCATTATTTATACAATATCAAGTGCAGTTTAAATAGTTAAAAACGAAATACTTATTCGATATAATTTTCGATAAACTATTCGATATAACTTTTATTCATAGACCAGATTAGGTCATAAAAAAATGAATGTTTTTACTTTCCCTGCAATACATGGTAATGTATAGGGAAAGTATTGGAATCATGCCGAAAATCGCACCTCGAGTTTTCGACGAATCTACACGTTTGGGAGCTCTGGAATACGAAAAAACTATTTTTAGCGTAACGTCTGTGTGTGTGTGTCTGTCTGTATGTGCAATGTATGTATCCACTTTAACTAAAAACTAATGGACCGAATTTCACAAAATTTAGTAGGTAAGTCACTTGGGTGTGACCCTAGTGCTGGTTAGTTTTTAGTACGATTCGGGATAAAAGAATCCGCCTTTTTTTGCGAAATGGCACGCAAAAATCTTTAGCTGAAAAAGTAATGGACCGAATTTCACAAAATTCGGTAGATATGTTGCTTGTAAATACCCTGGTGCCGATTAGATTTTGGTACGATTCGGAAAAACATAACCAGTCTTTTTTTGCAGAATGGCCCTAAAAAATCGTCAAAATCTAAGATAAAAACAAATTTGCTCAAATATATCCATTAAATGCATGTTATATACGTAATTTTTATTTTTAACGAAGAAAAGAATAATATCAACCACATTACACTAGGGCTAGCCGTTTTTGAGATATTTTAGTTTTTCGTAGTTTCTCTACGCCACCTTTGAAAATAAGTCCAGTTACCAAATGGGAACGAAAATTGAATTAAAAGTGAATTAAATTTAATTAAAATTAAGAGAACGTTGTTATAAGTCTGCGGAGAAAGTCATATGTAGCCCATATCAGATTTTTAAAAATGTGATACTGAAGGGCACAAAATCTCAAAAAGCAGTCAAGATAACATTTATATTTTCCTACCAATAGAAATAATAGAATTATCAAAGTTCAGAGATCCATCTATATAATAAAAGGCAATGCCTGTCTGTGTGTGTGTGTTATACACTATAGGCTCAGCGACCGCGAGTCGGAGAGCTACTATTTTATAGCATACTATTTTATCATCTTCCCATTCGAACGTTTTTCTGTGGAACGCACCCATAAATGAACATTTTTGAAAAACTCTGTTCGCCTTGGGTTTCTTATCAGATGCTTGGTCCATATACCAAATATCAAGTCTCTGTCACATTTAAAGGAAACGTGTCTCATTTATTCCGAAAATTGAACATATTGGTGTTCGGCACCCCCTAAAGTCGCAAATATTGGAAATCTGAAATTGCAAATTTTCTTCCTTTCAAACTATCTACCAGTACACCAAATTTGATGTCTCTATCCTATCGTGAAGCATGTTTTTCAATCACTTCATATTTCGAACATTTTCTGTGTTGCACCCTCTTAAATTATCATTTTTGAAAAACCGTAATAATCGTAGGGATTTTTTTATCAAATGATTACACCATATACTAAATTTCTAGCCTCTATCATATTGTAAAGGAGGCGTTTTTCATTTATTCGTTAAATCGAACATTTTAGTGTGTGGCACCCCCTACAATAGCAAATGTTGGAAAACTGAAATTGCACAATTTCTTCCTTTCTAACTATCTACACGTATACCAAATTTGAAGTCTCTATCTCATCGCAAAGCATGCTTTTTCTATCATTTCACCTTTCGAATGTTTTTCTGTGGAGTACCCGCCCCCTTAATATACATTTTTGAAAAACTTCATTTTTCTTGGGTATTCTATAAAATGATTCGCCCATATACCAAATATCATGCCTCTATCATGTTTTAAAGGAGTGTTTCTACTTCATTCCGAAAATCGAACATTTTTGTGTGCAACACCCCCTAAAGTAGAAAATATTGGAAAACTGAAATTGTACACTTTCTTCATTCCAAACTATCTACCAGTACACCAAATTTCAAATCTCTATCTCATCCCGAAGTATGTTTACTTATCAATTCACCTTTCGAATGTTTTCCTCTGGAGAGCCCCCTTAAACGAACGTTTTTGAAAAACTATAATCGTCTTGAGTATTTTTATCAAATGATTATTCCATATACCAAATTTCAAGCCTCTATCAAATTTTAAAGGAGCCGTTTCTCATTTATTCGGTAAATCGAACATTTTGGTGTGCGGCACCCCCTTAAGTAGAAAATATTGGAAATCTGAAATTGCACACTTTCTTGCTTTCGAACGATTTACCCATACACCAAATTTGAAGTCTCTATCTTATGGCAAAGCATGCTTTCCCATCATTTCACTTTTCGAATGTTTTGGTGTGGAGCACTCCCTCTAGAGAATATTTTCGAAAAATTCGATTTTTCTAGTAGATTTTATCGAACGATCGAGCCGTGTACCAAATTGCAAGTCTCTATCTATTCAAGAAGCGCCCAAAAAAAGCGTGACAGACAGACATACAGACAGACAGTTAGTATACATAGATAGGAACTAATGTTAATCTTGGAACAATGCATGTAGTGCTTATTGAAAGTTGTAGCAAGCAAAACTACGGTTATGTAAAACTTGATAACTTCAAATAACTTTAAAATAATTTCAGATATGTTATGCAATATAATATTTAAGTTAAATGCATGTGTGTTTTCGCTTTAATATTTTCAAATGAATAATTAAATTGCCGTTCTGTGTAGTTTCGAATATTTCGAACTTTTTTATGACATCTACTGTTAAGAGACTTTTTGATCTGGAAAGCTTTGTGTTTCTGTAAAAAAAAAAAAAAAAAATAAAAAAAAAAAAAGCTGATTTTTTGTTACGTTTTTTTCCGCAAAAGAGACGGGAACTTTTTCTTCAAACACAAACATTTTTAAATATGTTTATCTAAAGCAGGGTAAAAGGAAACTTACGAGAAAGGAGAAAATGTTGCTATGAATAAACATATTTTAAAGCAACTATGGGGATTATAACCCATGGTAAAATCACCTATGATAAAATTAAAAAGAAAATTGGGGTAACTGTAAAAAAATTGTGTTTATGAAACTTTTTCGTGAATTTATGTTTTTATCCCTAACAGTGCAGGTTAATGTATAGAGAAAGTGTATAGTGAAAGTATGAGAAAAGGACCGAAATTTTGGAACACCAGTTTTCAACGAATCTACTCGTTTTGGATCCCTTAGAACACGAATTATCTATTTTTAACGTCACACCTGCATGTCTGTATGTTTGGGCAATATTCGTGCATATTTAACTCATAAAACTATTTGAAGATATTTCAGTTTCTTCAGCAATTTATGCGAGCTGGCGACGTTCCAATATCTGATGCGTTGCCAAATAAAAATTGTTTTAAAACTTCAAAATGAGTATAATTTTTAATAAATATCCTTATTATGCATCGTATTGTTAAAACAATCTCAAATTAATTCATTGAGGTGTATAGGGGACAAATGAATCTGTAGAAAAATTCACGAAATGGGAAATCGGATTTATTTATTTATTTATTTATTTATTTATTTTTTTATTGTGTAATTATTTTCATAGGCTAAAAATTCTGCTGTCTTTAGGTTATAAAATCCTTCTGTATTTATTTGCTGTTTATAAACAATATATTAAGACATGTATTGCGACACAAAGGGATATCATACTGCCTTTAACGCGTTAGTTAATTATTGATAAAAATGTTTATATAAAAGACAAATTTTGTATATCTTAACCTTTTGCTTACGGGTGGGACAGTGCCCATTCCAAACGAGGAACCTCCCAAAAAGACAGGTATTTGGCATACCCTATCCCAAACAGCTCGATCCCCTTTGCGGACATTACCGTCCTGGATGCCAATGTCTGCAAAAGGAATCGAACTGTTTGGGATAGGGTATGTCAAATACCTGTCCTTTTGGGAGGTTCTTCCTTTGGGATGGACGCTGTCCCACCCCTACGCAAAAGGGTAATAGTCTTATAAATAAAATTATTCCTTAAAAATCCTCCTTTACATATTTTATATATAATCAAGATGTTTTCATTTTTAAGCATATGTATGTTTTGAATTAAATGTGTAATATAATTTCAGAAATTAATTAATTTTAAATATATAATATGAATAACTTTATTTATTGCCTACTTAATGCATCTTTAAGTTCAACTAATTGTTTGGGCAACTATCAAATCCTCTTTGTTGAATCATTAAATCTCTAATGTGAAATGCATAAAATCATGCGATACATTTATTGGGTTTTAAAACGAAAGACCCTGCTCATAAATTTACAATATAATTAAGCTAGCTCATTCAGGGAATTTTTACTCAAGACTAAGTTTTAAAATTAAAAACAAAAAATATTTCAATTTTTGTTAATGATGGCCAGGTATTTGATACATCATTCTTCACCTATACATCGGCCAGAACGCCGTCACGTGACTTTTCCCCGGCGTACAAGCAGGGGGGGGGGGAACACACTGCGCCCAACAACGCAACATCCATGCCCTCAGGTGGGAATCAAATCCTCACGAGAAAGTGCTTGCCTTGACCGTTCAACCAACGCGCATATTTCTAAAATGTACACCTTTAATTTATTTTTATATTTTGTCATCATACTGCTGTACAGGTTTTGAAAGAATATCCAGGGACAGATAAAATATCTGGAAGTGGAGAACAAATTAATCCCGAATAAATTTTCATTCTGCAAAAAACCTCATTGCATTACGAACACATGTCGAAGACAATACAACAAACTCAAAAATAAATTTGATACGGGAATTGGTGAGGCTAGGTTTTTGTTGTGATGATGATAGCTGAAAGTTTGAACATTAGAAGGAAAACTCTGGACTCAGTAGAGCACACATTGTTAAAAGATCGATCTCATATTTATTAATAAAAACACAAATTAACTTAGAATAATAACCAGAATGATCAATCATGCATAATATATTGATCCTGAAACACTTTCCAACTGACATGCAATTTTATTTAAACACCTCTAAAATACGATACGTTCAAGGTGGTGTATTTTAAATTATCACAGTACTACAATAATTTATTAAATTTGTAAACTTGAAATTTCATCGAAAAAAATGAACTTTATTCAAATTACGTCAAAGAAATATAAATCATCTGGTTCTCTGTGTAAATATAATGATTGTTTCATTCATCACTTTTATTCCAGACTCCAGAACTATATAATTTTGAGTGAATAAAATTCACAAATTCTTATACAACTCATCTTACAATAATTTGTTTACATTCTGCATCCATTAAAATTAGGATTTGTTGTAGAAGTAATCAGGTATGATGATCATTTAAAAACAAAAATATTGTAATTGAGTTGGCACAGAATATAGATGCAGAGGAATATAGATGCAGAGGAATATAGATGCAGAGGAATATAGATGCGGTTTTAGAACGAATGCAACACTAAACATAAATTTAAAGAAACTGTAAAAATAGATTTTTACACTGGGAAAAAAAGATGGATATCATATATATTTTTGAACTGAGTCATGTGATCTCTTCATACAATATGGGTGTAATTATTATTTAAATTTTTATTTAAAAAACTACCGAATATATTTTGCGGACTTTTTTTATATATTTTATGGAATAATTTGAATATTTCTTAAATTTTCGAAGCAATTTGTGAATTTTAATTTTGGTTAAAAAGTGTTTGACAAATTAGGTTCCATAGGGTTAAATGTATTTCAATTTTTCAACCCAGGTTCAATCCAAAACTAATTGAATGATATAATTCATTTACATTCCCCTATTTCCCACAGACCGTCTTAAAATACTAACATTTCATTTCGATAATGTCGCTTTTTACGACAGTTATCGCACGAATGGACAGACTTGACATGTGAGACCAGGCATACAAAAATTCCTATACTGCCTATGACCTGTCATATATGTTTTTGAGCACGTACCTTCTTGTTATCATTAGATCTTGCTGTCATTGGATCATTGGTTGTTGAACCAATGCATCAGCACTGCACTCTATGAGTAACTTGATGCATCTATTTATGCACCTGTGCCAATGTTTATGCATATCTGCATCCGCACTCTCCAACTATATTCTCATCTATTTCTGATCTCTCTGTAGAACTTAATGCATATCTATATCGACTCTAGCTGCTTCAACTATTACTCTCCCAAATTCTTATATCTCTTAATCTGTTCTGATCTGTCTCCTTTTTACATATCGCTGAAGTAGCTATGTAGAAGTTTCTACCGGTTGACACCTCTTTTTGCCTGAGATCTGACACGCCTCTTCGGCGACCATTGTTTGACCTCAGGGCGACGAAGTAACACTTCCTTATTGGTTAACCTTTTAACCAATCCCTTGGTTTTACTATTAGCCTCCAGTAACTGCTCTGTCTCTATAAAACCTGTGCTTGAAGCATCCTTATTTATGACATTGCTGAGCTCTCAGGTCGGGGCTGCAAAACATAAACGTCTTCCAGCCTGGTGCCATTGTCTGGCCCTGCTAGATTTCATAAATATGCATATAAATTGTGTACGTTAATCCTGGTCTCACAATATGGTTATAAAATATTATTTCGACATTCGTGTTTTTGGTCATAAGTTGTAATGATTTAATATTTTCGATAATGAGTACTTAACTAGTTGAAAACTACCATAAAATATATAATTATGACAGAATAACCATAAATATAAAAATGCTATTTCTTTTCACAATAAAAGCACAGATTAATAAAATTGGCTAACATTTATAGAATAAGGAGAATGAAATATTTCTATAAGCTGTATGGCAATACCACAATCATATCAAATTGTATTGGACAACACATCTTGGCATTTCATTTGTCTTTGAGAATAAGTCAAATTACCTTTATATTGTTAGACGTGCTGCTGAATATGGAAATGACCAGTACAACACCAGACTATCTCCCATTATTTAATAAGATAATATAATAAGTGCATTAAGTATGTTATTTAATAAGTTAATTTTATTTAATAAGTATATTACTTAAAAAGATAATAAAATAAGCATTAATTATATATAATACGTTTCACACATTTGCATTTACATATCCCCATTTTAATCCTCATTCAGGAAATCTGTTGCTTTTAGATCATCTATCACAAGGGTCTAGCAATAGCCATCTAGCACTTATGTATTCCATCTGAATTGGTACCTTTTTTCTTAGTAGTAAACCTAGTAGTTTCTTAAAGACAACTTTCCTATGATTGTTACTGAAAGCACGATCGTTAGCCAAGAGTGTGGAAAAATAGTATTTTAAATGAGGTATTGCCCTCTAGTCTCTGATGACGTCCCTCACAGAGCTGTGAGGGTATCTATAAGCAGTACATTTCATCCACTCCCACTGAACACTCTCTCTGTCGCTCTCGCTCTCTCGCATTCTTCCTCGCTCTCTCTCTCTCGCATTCTCTCTCTCGCATTCTCTCTCTCTCGCATTCTCTCTATCTCGCATTCTCTCTCGCATTCTCTCTCTCGCATTCTTTCTCTCGCATTCTCTCTCTCGCATTCTCTCTCGCATTCTCACTCTCGCATTCTCTCTCTCGCATTCTTTCTCTCGCATTCTCTCTCTCGCATTCTCTCTCGCATTCTCACTCTCGCATTCTCTCGCTCGCATTCTCTCGCTCGCATTCTCTCTCTCGCATTCTCTCTCTCGCATTCTCTCTCTCGCATTCTCTCTCGCATTCTCTCTCTCTCGCATTTTCTCTCTCTCGCATTCTCTCTCTCTCGCATTCCCTCTCTCTCGCATTCTCTCTCTTGCATTCTCTCTCGCATTCTCTCTCGCATTTTCTCTCTCTCGCTCGGTCCAAATTAGTGAAAATTCACTAATTTTGACTCAGATACATTTTACCTGTTGTCAAGTATGTTTTTCATTATTATGTAACTCTATCGAAATGAAACATAACTGTCAAAATTTCTGCCCATACGTTACATTTAATGTATGCGGTGTCCTGCATAAAAATTACTTCTATATTTTAAGTATTAAAAGAAAATATCTCAATTGATTTTGCAATATGGAGCTGATTTTATTTTTCACTATATCTTTACTCATAAGCAAATGCATTTCTGACTTTCTATGTAAGTACAATGCTCATTTTCCGCTGAGTGGTTACAAATGATATCTTACTCTCTTTGGACATGTAAGGACTATAAATATTAGCATCAGTTTCTTTACTTAATGGATCCTTGTGTTTAGTGTCCCATGATCAGCAGTACTGTCACACAGAACAAGACATTTCTTTTCACGTGTAATATTGAGGAAATATATTTTCTAAAACTGCGCTAAATCTATAAAAATATACAATTTCGATTAGGGCGTAAAAATTAAATTAAGTTATCGAATGTACACGAGTTTAGCATTAATTACATTGTTTAAAAGCTTCCATCAATGCTGATGTGTAAAATTCTTATTGATTATTTTCTTTAGGATTCTTTTTCAAAAATGAATAATTGTATAATGATTTCAAAATAATTCTTTTAATTATGAATATTTTAGGACAATATTTTGTAATAATTACTGTAACATTTATTGAACTTAAACTACACATTATGTAGTATTTGACCTGAAATGGATTTAATATAAAAATATAGTATTTATGTTTCATTATGTGGTTGTATGATAATTATTAATATTGAGAGAGGTTAAGGTCCCACATGTTTCCGGGGCAATTAGGAGCGCAAATGTTGTAGGGGGGCTGAGCGGAAGCAAACATTTATATAATTTTAAACAACATTCATTTTGATGAAAATTCTTATGCAACAAGTAGAACTGGATAATATAGAAAACTATGTATGAAAGAGCCGAGTGGTGCCTCACAGTCCATATATTTTGTAAGAAGTAGCTAATAGATGATGTACACTAAAGCACAGATGCTCTTCAAGGGTACAGCTAGTATTGAAATATGTCTCATATTAAATACATGAATTTGTAAGGTCTACATTTGGTGTTAAAGAACATTATCTTTCAAATTCAGTAAATATTTTAATGTGTTTATGATCTCTCTTTTAAATATGATTTAATGTATTACTGTTTAATGTCTGCTATACCCAATTAACTTATATTTCGAGCAACTCTAAATAAACAATTTTCAATATTGGTAGCATCCTCAATAGGCGACATAGTCCATAGATTAAAATATTTTAATAATTTATTCATCAATTAGGCGTCATTTTCATTAATTTACCTTCATTTTTGCAATTTTAACGATATTTTCATCTATCTGGGGTGAAATATAGCCAATTTAGCGATATGTCGCTAGATTATTCGCCGAGTTTGTGAAACATATAAGCAAGTATTACAGATAAATGGAGAGAATAGCATTTCTTATATACTAGAGTGTATGCCCATCATATGGCGGAAATCATAATTTGCAAAATATTACTTACCATTTGGAGTAATTTTTATCTATTTGGAGACATATTTCTTACTTTGGAATCATTTAAAATAGTCGCCAGATTAACCAAATCCAGATAAATTTCTCGCTAAGCGTTACGGAGAAATATATTATTCTTATGGACTACTCTTATGTTCTTTCCAAGATATTGAACTCAATTAGTCGTCGATTCATTGATATAACATCAGTTTCATCAATTTGGCGAATTTTTACCAATTCAGTGACATTTTCGTCAATTAAACAACATTTAACAAGTCAGCAAGTCGGAGATATTCCGATAAACTCGTCACCAAAATTTTACCAAACGTTATGGACGGAAAAAAAGTTTATTCTTATAGAAGATAATTATAGTATTTCCAAGACATTTCATTTCAAATTAAAAAAGTTTATTCTTATAGAAGATAATTATAGTATTTCCAAGACATTTCATTTCCAAGACAATACATTTTCGACAATTAGTCGTAGTTTTTATTGATTTAGAGTCATTTTTATCAATTTAGCGACATTTTCGTTAATTTGACAACATTTAAAAAAGTCGCCAAGTTGACGACATTCAGACAAATTCGTTGCCAAAATCTCGTCAAGCGTTAGGGACGGAGAAATATGTTATTCTTATAGTAGATAAATGGCTATTGGCGTTCAAATACAAAAGTATTACCCAAAGAAAATTTTTTTATGAATGGAACGAGCTAGATCCACGAGAATGATATCTCCAAATTTTTCGCATGATATTACATATGGAAAGTGAACATATTTCACAATAGTTATTATTTTTTTATTTTCTGTGATATTTGGTACATTTATATAAAAAAATGTGCAATGAGCGATTCATATTCTAAAGTTTCATGTTCTAAAGTTTATGTCAATCGTTTTCTAAGGAGAAATTACATAAGAATTGACTATTTGCTTAACTTTATTAAAGGTTTTGATTTTTTGATGATTTTTTCAATATTTCATGCAAAAATTTAGGGGACTTCTAAACATTCGATTGCTCTTAAAAACAACAGTCAGTATTCACAGATTGTAAATTTTGTACCAAATTGTGTTCGAATAGCGTCATTCTTTCGTGACATATTATCTCCATAGTCTCACTGACATACACACACACACACACCACCTCACAAACTTTTGATTTGGATCCAGGCATGCCTTGGATTCAGGCATGCTCACCTGTCGAAAACTCGGATTTGAATTTTCCACCCCTTCTCAATACTTTACTTATACATTATACTATATATATACGAAAAGTAAAAATTTCTTAAACGAAATGTTTGGTTGAGAAATCATCCATTTATATATTTAATTTTACCAACGTCAAAATGATATAGGAATGAATTGAGTTTGGAAGCAAAAATTTGGTTCAAAAATTTAGAGTTTTGATAACTTTTGAATAGAATAAATTTAAAATTATTATTTAACTACGATAGGGCATAAAATACTTTCAATTTTGATATATAGAAAATGAAATTCACAGGAGTTGCTCAGTTGTAAAAATGCTAAATAGTGCATTACTTCCATGATGTTTTAACATTACTACCTGATGTTAGTAAGCTAAATAATCCTAAAAAGTGAAAGAATATCTGAACACTGCATCAAACATAAATCATCAAGACATACTAAGATGACAGTTAAGCTCTTTCTATCTACGGACAGTCAGAGATCAGACTACACATACTCTCCTGAAATTATATCATGTCTACTTATATTTTCCTGAACTTTAATTGATTGTCGTTTCAGCATAGGGAACGTAAATCCATTGTGACGCCAAAGTGCTCCGACGAGGGATTAAGGAATGCGATTTTAAGATCCAGTCAAGAAGATGAGTTCTAGACTACTGCTGTAAGGCAATGGATGGAGCGTGTTTGCGCCGAAGGACGATACGTTGAAGGTTAAGTTAGGTAAACACGACTGCTCAACAAATAAAGTTCTATTAAATAACTCAGGGCTTAACGTCCTGCTTTGGCCTAGTGGTTTAAAAGCTTCAGAATACATCAGATCGCTTTGGAAAAATTTAGGAGTTTACGTATTAAACCCATGAATCTCTTTGATGGAGTAAATATCTTCTTGTCTTGTATGCATTCTGTTCCTGCGACTCCTCCTCACACCCTTGAATGCATTGGTATCTCAAAACGACAGTTTCAAACGACCAGGACAGGATGTGATTGCTAGCCTTCTTTTAAGACACGATCTTTTTGTAATGATCTAGTTGGTCCTTGACCAAACGGATTAGTGAAAAAATGAAGATACTGGACTAATTAAATTAAAATTAAGAAATAATATGAAAACAGCGCTTTTTTCTGACTACTGATTAAAACAAGGAGAAATCCGGGAACAGGTTCCTGAATACCGACTACAACTGATTGTGGCGAAAGATTCGTTGGCATGGTAAAACTCAACTGAATCAAATAAAAAATTTTTCACAACTTGATCTAACTGTATTTTAGGTCATAACAGAGCCCGAATTTTTAATTTCAATCTATCTATGGAGATAGCTGAAGCCATTGATCAGATAATGTTTAATTATATGCAGAAACATAAATTTAAAACATTTCCAAACATAATTTCATATCCGTTTAGTGCAATTTGTTGTTTAGTAACTGGGCTGTCTTGTACATTAGCCTTATTTTGTTTTAGTTTCAGGTCAAGAGAGACAGCCTAGAAAACCTCGTATGACTAATTAAGAAAGTATAATAGCATTATCTTCATCTGGTCGATCATCGAATTTCAAAATGAGATAAATTAAGTTTACGTTTACATAAATTTCTCAGTCGACACTACGTGTTTTGAATATGTAATGCTTTTCAGAAACACACGTATCAAACAGCAAGAATCGCCTGCACAAAATCGAAAACCCCGTGATCATAGATAGCTTCGACCAGAAAATATAAAGGAGAAAAAGAGTTAAGTAAAATCGTTTACCACCTGCTACCGCCACTTAAATTGAGATGAGTATCGTTTCCCTAGGACACTTAAAATTCAAAAATATTCCTAACCGGAGAAGAACGAATTTTTCCATGTAGCACAAAATAAACACATTGTCATGAATAAATATGTAGAAAGAAACCTGGGGAATATATATGACCATAAATGTATTAGGAAATCGAAGAACAAGAGCAGTAAATATTTGCAGCTGCAAAAGTTCTATGTACCATATATAAGGGATGCGGTTGACTTTTTTAAAGAAGTTTAAAGCTGAAAAGTTATGTTGAAAAGTAAAAAGTAAAAAGTAAAAGTTATGTGCTGAAGACAAAACACGAATTAAAAGAAGGAATTTGAAGAAATTGTATATACACTTTGACGGAATCATTTTTGACAGAATTATAAAGGATTTCTATTATCTTATGCATACTTAATATTTTACAGTAATATGAATTTTCTGAAGAACTGGAGGTGATATCTCTAGAACCGAAAATTAATATCCTTAACGAAACCTCTTCAACCAACAAAACTATGCTGGATCTCTATCAGTGACCACCCAAGTTCTATCTAAGGACAATCTTAAGAAATATGTGTTTCAAAAAAATATTTGAACCTGAAGTGGAAATGAACAGAAATTAGAAGTGAATAGGAAGTGGAAATCCTTAGTGAACCCCCACGCCAATGCTACACTGAAGTATAATGATGAATACCTATCAGTTATCATCCAAGAAGGATTATCATCTAGGAAATCCCGAAAAGTAAATGGTTCAAAGAAAATAAACATATTTGAATCTAAAGGGACATCTTCATAACATGAATTGCAAACTTAGGAAGTCCCTTGATCCTTTTGAAATTTGATGCATAATCTATAAGAGTCATTATTTTAGCTCTATCTATAGTCGAGCCTGAGAAATGCATGCTTCAAATAAAAGTTTTCAATCGGTAATGGAGAAATAATCAGAAGTGAGAATCCTTAGTGAACCCTCGGGCTCCTCCGGAATTTGATTCTAAAACCTAATAAATCATCATCTGATCTCAATGCATTGCACAATCTGAGAAATTGATGTTTGAAAATATATATTGTATGACAACATAACTCAAAATCAGGGCCAGCAGCTGACTGAACGGGCAGCGTCTAAAGGAGGCGGTGACAGAAGTTACTCTCCTCCTACTGTACATGCATTTTTTACATGATTTATAACTTTAATTTAGTCATTTCCACAAATATTATATCGAAAAGGCCCATATTATACTTGATATAATTTATACATTTTGACTGCAAATATTTATGTAATATTTTGGGGGAAAACCGCTGAATGAGGAAATATGCCTATAAATGAACCCGCCTCATTTAGCGGTGTGTAACAAAAGGAGTAACGCATCTATGTACTCTACTTGAAAAAGGGTGGATGTGGAAATGAGTACAAAGGAGTAGCATTTTCTTTATTTTTACACATCAAAACATGTGATCACAATTCCAAGATTTAAACACATGATATAAATGTTTAATTGCATTTTTCATTTTCATATTTTATTTATTGCCAATTATGTTCTTATGTTTATCAAATATTTATGATGTTTTTTTATTTGACTGTGCCCATTTCGCTTAACTACCTCGACCATCCATCGTCTGGTACAGCTATCGATTCTCACCCTAACAGACACCTGGTTGATCTGCAGGGCCCAACCACTTCCATTATCATGCTGAGAAATATTTTTTAAACGAGTAGCGATTTAAACGAGTAGCGAGAAACGAGTCTTGATTTTATGCCTCCCTATTGGCTGTGCCCTGAATTCACCGTATTATGTATGTACACCCCTTTGGTTCTAATTATGTCTCCACTGCTTTTTGATTTGTTTGTCTTCGACCGTTCCATCGGACATCCTAAACTTTTGGGATGAGCTGGAAAATCTGGGAACTGTAGATTTGTTTGCATGTACTCTACGTCAGTACTGAAGCACTGATGAGGAGGATCCAACGTAACCTCTAAAGATCTACATTAAGCTTTGTACAACAATATATGTATCATTACATTTCTTTATTGCCCTTTTATCCATTTTAGGTAGGTCCATTTTGGGTTGATCAATTTTAGGATATCTTGAACATAAGTAATTGGAGATTGTGAGAGAAAATTTCAAAATATTAGTCATACGTTTTGGAAGTAAAGTATGTTGTAATAATTGATAGACTATTTTTATTTGGCTTTTATATTTTATACATGAGCTTGTTGTACCTATATTTCACAGAATTTTTATATTTAAGCTTTTAGGATTAATTTGTTATTTCATTTACAGTTTTGCATAAGTCATACTACACAATATAATAAATATATGTTAGTCTGTGCAAGTGTATCTACAGATGTTGGCTGGTTAATAAATATGGTAAAGCACTAGGTTAATGTCAGCACAGTGTTCTAAAACATAAAAGCTGAAAAAATTAAATAATAAACACTTCCAGAATGAAGCTTGATATAACGTTCGATTGGATTTAAGTTTATCATAGACCTTTTATAAAGCTGCTACTTAATATTACATGTACTGGATTATTATACAGCGAAGAGACAAGGTAGATGCGAAAATAGACAGCTGAATTTTGTAATAAAGTGATGTACACATAATTTCTAATCAAAGCCTTTGTAATGCTTCCCCAAAGGTAAAGGGCAGTTCCAGTGTGACCCTATGAAATCTATAAAAGCTTTAGTTCAAAATTCTGTCAACAATTACCAGCAAAGTCAGTCGTATAAAAAATGTTAGAAAAATAAGTCTACTAAAACTTTAAATAAAAGAAAACTACAATCGCCAGCAATCTAAAATCCAGTGTAACCAAATATTTTGAGATGTGTTTAACGATAGTGTTGATTGAAATTCAAAGTGTTCATATCTGTTTGATTTACAAACCTGGCCAGAGATATTATGCAACGAAATGCAAATTGACAATTGAATTGATAAATCAAATTGTGCAGTAACGTGATGCACATAAAAAGTCCAACGAGAGCCAGGGCAGTGCTTCCCAGAAGGTAAATACAAGGGCCTTATCCTTCAGATTTACCAGTGAAGATAATTTTGTAAAGAGTAAGTATGAATTCTTTTTCATCGTTTTTACTTTCCCTGCAATACATGGTACTGTATAGGGAAAGTATTGGAATCATGCCGAAAATCGCAATTCGAGTTCTTGATGGATCTACGCGTTTCGAGACCTCTAGAATACGAAAAAACTATTTTTAGCGTGACGTCTGTGTGAGTGTCTGTCTGTGGGTCTGTCTCTGTGTCTGTCTGTCTGTCTGTGCAGATTTTGTATTCACTCTAACTAAAAAACAAATCGACCTAATTTCATAAAATTTGGTAGGTAAGTCACTTATGGGCTAATCTGGTGCTGATTAGTTTTGGGTACGATTCGAGATAAAAGAACCCGCCTTTTTTTGCGATATGGCTCGCAAAAGCTTGTATCCACTCTAGCTGAAAAACTGATGGACGGAATTTTACAAAATTCGGAAGATAAGTCACCTGTGTGTCACCCTGGTGCTGAATAGATTTTGTTACGATTCGGAGAAAAATAACCTGCCATTTTTTGCAAACTAGTCCTCAAAAATCATCAAAATCTAAAATAAGAAACTACGTATGCTCAAATATATCCATTAAATGCTTGTTTCATACGTAATTTTTAACGAAGAAAAGAATAAGACCAACCCCATTACACTAGGACTAGCCGTTATCGAGACATTTCAGTTTTTTCGTATTTTCTCTACGCCATCCTAAACAAAAAATCTGATGTGGGCAGCACATGACTTTCCCTGCAGACTTATATCCATGTTCTCTTTATTTTAATTAAATTTATTTCACTTTTAATTCAATTTTCGTTCTCATTCGGTAACCGGACTTATTTTCAAAGGTGGCGTAGAGAAAATACGAAAAACTAAAATATCTCGAGAACGGCTAGTCCTAATATAATGGGGTTGATCTTATTCTTTTCTTCGCTACCAATTACGTATTAAACAAGCATTTAATGGATATATTTGAGCATACGTAGTTCTTTAGTTTAGATTTAGACGATTTTTGAGGGCCATTCTGCAAAAAAAGGCAGGTTATTTTTTTCTGAATCGTACCAAAATCTAATCAGCACCAGGGTGACCTATACGTGACTTATCTGCCGAATTTTGTGAAATTCGGTCCATTAGTTTTTCAGCTACAGTGGATACCAGCTTTTGCGGGCCATTTCGCAAAAAAGGCGGGTTTTTTTATTTCGAATCGTACCCAAAACGAATCAGCACCAGCCCCGCCCACAAGTGACTTACCTACAAAATTTTGTGAAATTCGGTCCATTAGTTTTTTAGTTAGAGTGGATACAAAATCTGCACAGACAGACACACAGACAGACAGACAGACAGACAGACAGACAGACAGACAGACAGACAGACAGACAGACACACACACACACACACACACAGACGTCACGCTAAAAATTGTTTTTTCGTATTCTAGAGGTCTCGAAACGTGTAGATCCGTCGAAAACTCGAGTTGCGATTTTCGGCATGATTCCAATACTTTCCCTACACATTATCATGTATTGCAGGGAAAGTAATAAGTCCAGTTACCAAATGAGAACGAAAATTGAATTAAAGGTGAATGAAATTTAATTAAAATAAAGAGAACGTGAATATAGGTCTACAGGGAAAGTCATGTGCTGCCTACATCAGATTTTATTAATACTAAATAAATTATTTTAGTTACGTCATATTAATAATTACGTCATCTAGAATATTTTTAGAATTCGTACTTTTTAAATTACGAGCAATGCCGTGTATTCCTGCTTGTAGAATCAATATATAAATGAAATATTTTAACGGTAATATATTTAATTTACAATCAGATATTAAGAATATTTATGTCAAACTGTCTGTACCCGCGTAGTGCTTCACCACTCTTGACGTCTGTGAAATTTTAACGATAGGGCTGTTAAAATAACAATTTAATGGGCTTTGATAAATATGTTTTGCATTTCTTCTGCCCGGCGAAATTCATCAGCTTTATTTCTCAATGCTTTTCATTCAATAGCCTAATCTACATATTCACTGGCCACCTAGGTCTTTCTACGTGCATTTTGATAAATATGACTATCTACCTGTGTTAAAGCCAACTTGAAATCAAATAGAAACGCTCCATCATTTTGGCTTTAATAAGCAAATTAAATGAACTATTTTAAAATGTTTGTTCAACTCGTTGCATTTCGACAAGAGCGTTTGTTTAGAAAGAGTCGAACAAAACAGTACATCATCATTTTCTCTCCAATTCTATGCACCAAAGAATACAATTTCATAACTCTATGCATTAAACACATGGAGGTAAAAGTAAGGAGTTAAAACTTTATGTCAAGAAAACACCAATATCGTTTGAGACAATAATTCAGGTAGCGGTGGGATAAGTAAGTAGTCATGCAGTGTATGCTTTTCTATGGTAAAAAGCCTAAAATATTTATTTAAACTGCCAATTTTGTAAAAATAAATTAGCGCAATGCAAAGTTGAACTGAAACAAAAAAGAATATTCCTACTTATTAGAAATTATTTTACCTTTCAATTTATTTTTATATATAAATATTCTGTATTCCATCTTACAACTATGAAAAAATACTAGTTAATATTATTCATGATAAGGGAATCTTTAATTTAAAAATAATCAAAAATACATATACTAAATAATACGTCTTTCTATTGTGCTAACAATAACAGCTACTTTATTAACATTAGTGACACCTAGATATAATTCTCATATAATTATAGCATTTTCAAACGTCTCATCCATAGGAGTTTTATGTTCTTCTTTGTAACGTCATGCATTAAACAATATGATTTATCTAAGTACATAAAACGTTTTAATGAAGTATCTATACCATGAATATAGAGTTACTATTTTCTTTCATTTTTTGAAACAATGTAATAAAATTTGAACTTGTTGCATTCAGGAAATGTTAATCTGGTTCTTTTTCACGTAATGTACTCAATACACTACGCACCTAACCATAATATGTATAGCGAGAGATATTTTAAAGTATTTAAAACAAAAAGATCAAAAAATTAAAATTTTATATTTTTAATATTAAATTTTTTCGTAAATATTTCTGGAAGATGTTATTTTCCTAATTTCCACCTTTAATTTAAGTATTTCAGCACCGATCACTCCCTTGTTTTGTTTTATTCTGAATTTTAGCTTTTTAAATGCCTTTACATTCATGAAGATCTGAAAAAAAAAAAAACATTTATTTTTATATTTCAGAAACACATCAAATGAGTTTACTCTTCCACTTAAAATGCTAACGAAAACATATGTTCCAAAAAAGTTTCTGCTACCATATTCTGCTCCTCAGATGCATCATCAACAAACTTCGCAGAATAACGGCTGTGAAGCGAAATTGTAAAGGTTGATGGATTATGGAATACTCTCTGAAGCTGTTACCACCTGCTGCTTTAAGAAAACTAAAGCTCATTTGTAATTTAAAGGTTGCTTAAAATTCAATACACGCAATTTTGGATCGGGGAAAATATTTTTGAACAATAAAATAATAAAAGATGGTACTCAGGCACTTTGCTTCAGACGCAGAAGAAATTGTTATTGGATGTATATTTATAGGGAACTAGAACGAATTAACCTGCGATGCCCGGGTCTTAATAAGTGTCCAGTACTTAAGTAATGCATTTATAGATAAAACCACTCATTTTCCAACTCGCCTTCAAACCGCCTCAGTTTGCGAAGAATTTTCTCCTCTGGATTCAATCCAAATCCCCGTGTATGGGAAATCCTCATTTTAAGCCGGTACGCAATCATGTACAGTAAAGTTCACCGCTCTACAATCATGAAGGGGGGGGGGGGGATAAGAAAAAACGATTTTTTCTGAGATGAAAAGCCGTGGCTTAAAGGCGTGGTACTCCGTGAGTTGGGAAAGCGCAGTCGCCCTTTAGAAAAATGATACTGGACTTCATTTACTGTGCAAGTGGAATAGAAAATATTAATTTTCTGTGTTTTTTTAAATCACAGAAAATAAACTAACGCATTAATTCAAAAATAATTTTCTTTTGTTGGAATGCGAAGGTATACACACAGTTTCGACGTATTTAAACAATATGAATGAATTAACCTGCGGATTGGATTTTTCCGATGATGTTAAGATGAAAACGCTGTGCTAATAATTTGGACCAATGGAACCGATTTGCGTGAAAATCGCTCAAAACATAAAATAAACCTCGCTGAGGCGCATGGTCTGAGGCCTGAAGAACCCGTGTACAAAATTTTATAACCGTACAACGCTTCGACTTCCCGCTACATACGACACACACACGCGCAAATATCTTATTTTATTATGTAAGATATCTCTACAAAAATCTGAAATACTGTAGTTATTGTTTACCTTCAGGAGTCATGGATGTCTGAATTTCTAACGCTTTTATATGAAAAGGTACAACACGCAGCCAGTAACTCTTTAGCTGTATTACAATGTCTCAATAGAAATGTCAGGAACAATAAGTTAGCAAGTAAACGCTCAAATCATACACATAACAGAAGATTATCTCCTCAAGACACTGGCGAATTCACAATTCACTAGTTCTCGTATCACTCTAACAACTTCTAACTGGACGATTACCAGCTTATAAAAACCTCTGTGGCAAGTTCTCAAACAATCTACAAAATTCGACAAGTTTCTATAACTCACAAAAATCTTGAAGTTGGCGAAATTTCACCAAAATCATCGAATTTAACGCCAAAAACCAAGCCATCCAGACATCCAACTAGTAAAATTTGTAATATGCCTCGCGAAGATAATTTGGATTTGCGTAACATTATATTTAACAATATTATTGGTTAAGATACTAATTCCTTAGTAATTAATTCCAGGTTAGATAAATGATTTTATTTGCTTCTATAAATGATTTAGGCTCAAAATGACTATGTGTTTAAAATTTGAAACAAGTTAATAAGGCGTTTTCGGACACAATGATTGAACAAGAAATATCAATCATGCATAAAGCATTGACTAGGAAACACTTTCCAACTTCATTGCAATTAATTTTATATGAACATCTCTGAAATGCGATACATTTCTCGGTAATATTTTTAAAATTATCACAATACTACATTAATTTATTATATTTGAAAACTTCATCGAAGAAAATTAACTTCATTCAAATGACGGCATTGAAATATAAATTGCCTGATTTAAACATCTCTAAAATGAAATACATTCTCTAGCGATACATATCTAGTTTTTCTTTCTGGAGGACATAGTAAGAGTCAGAATTTAATTAAATTTGTTGTTCTCCCTATATTCAATAATTTTTATTTTAAAAACTTAACATATTTTACTGAAATTGTTTTTAAATATTTTATGGAATAATTTGAATATTTCCTAAAATTTTCGAAGCAATTTGTGAATTTTAAATTCGCTTAAAATGTTCCGCAAAACTTAGTGGATCGTGGATGCAGGTTAATCGAACGCTTGTGCAATGCGGGGAATACTAGGGCTGGTCATGAATTTTGCGGCAGCAAAGACATCTGATCAAAGATGCTTGGAACCTGTACCCGAATTATAAGAACGGATCCGAAGCTAGCTTTTGCTCAGTGATTATACTGTGATTCTTATAAGCAAAGAGTCCCTGGTTCGGGGTCCGGCGACTCCCAATCGCCACAATGATGACTGGACGTTTGAAACACGCAACCTTCCTCTCCAACGATCGTACCTCTCAACGCGGGTTGGCAGCACCACACGGAGTCAGAGGCCTTGAAACTCCCTCCCTGGTTGACAACGACTGACGTCACGCGTCCGAAGCAACACGCCTCCCGGACTTCAGCCCCTCAACTGCATTTTGGAGGGACACGCGGGGGTTTTCTCACCGGCCCCGTCCTCGCCGAAATTAGACCGGGACCTTCACATCAGGTGAGGGAGTATGCGGTAGCAAAGACATCTGATCAAAGATGCTTGGAACCTGTATCCGAATTATAAGAACGGAACCGAAGCTAGCTTTTGCTCAGTGATTATAATGTCGGTCTTGTATCTTGTAAGCACTAGGTCCCGAGTTCGGGACTGGCGATGCTCAATCGCCACAGGTTCAACGTAGTGTCCTCGCCTGCTTTTGTCGTAGTGTTTGTTTGATTTGCGTAAATATCGGCCTAAATCGGGATAAAACATATAACTAAAAAATTAATTCAAAATTTAAAAAGAAATAACGCTGAGGTGCATTTATTTGGGTGTCATGAAGGACATGTGCACCAAATTTCAACGTCGTGTGACTTTTGGACATTTATACTGCACAGACAGACACACAGATACACAGACAACTTCTTTTATTAAGTATGATGATACTTATGACTACATTTTCAGATATTTTCATGCTTTTATTTCGCAATTTACCCCAAAACAGTAAAACATGAGGTTTTCAAATCATTAACAAAAGAACGAGGTTTCATGAAATTTTACCTTACGATAATCGATCGGCCTGTAAGTATAGAGAGGTCTTCTCCTGACGGACATTTTTGGAAATTACTAAGACTTTTATGAATACCGACTAAAATAATTTTAAGAAATTCCATTTCAATACCTCAAGTTGTTCATTCGTTCGTTACTAATTCCTCCGTGGTGAAGGAGCGCCCACGCTCCACGTCCACAAGACCCCCCCCCCATGGCGAAGGGGAGCAGATTTGCAGCTTCGCTTTTATAGAAGCTCCCCGAAGGGCGGAAGTCTGACTTGGCCTCGACATGACAACATCCTTGCTCGCTGGCGGGATTCGAACCCGCAACCCGACAATCAGACGGAAACGCATGCCCCTGACCGCTCGATCACCGTGTAAATATCGGCCTCAAATTGTTTAAAGGATAATGTGGTTATAGACATCATTGAAAAATTGGTTGATTATAGTAATTCAAAGATGACCCAAACTTGACAATTCATCATTAGACGAAAGTCGGTGTTTTGACATCATGGAACTATTCTTGCATAATATTAATATGCATTATGAATTAGGTAAAAATATACTCCGTATATAATTGTTTGCACTGTTAATAAAAATTAGCGTCCATAACGACTAGCGTCCTAAGCAAGTGAATAAAACTATTTGGACCGTACACATTTATGGTCAATGGATTTTCTTGGCTGATTATAGTTCCACAATCTGCAAAACTATTTTTGTTCTAAACACAATTTTCTAAATTGACATTAATGAAATTGATTTGAATAAAACTAAATTTTAATGAAAATATTTAAGTGTCTAATAGGTCTGAATGAATACATCAATAATTCAAAGAATTCATTTCTAATTACAATATAATTTTTAAATATGACATATCTTTTGTAAACAATAGATCAATTTCTCCATTAATCACATCTTGGAAATTAAAGAAACAGAATCGGACTATACACAATAATGTTTCTTTCACCTATGAATAGGACAATATTTTACGTCTTCATGTATTAATAAAAATTATATACACATATATCAAACACATATTAAGCATATCTGTGGCGAATAGAAAGATAAAGTTAGCTTAGATCGTGGCTGGGAATTTAAAATTATACATTCCGGAAATGATAACCCGACAATTTATTTTCTGTGTTATCCCGTGTTATCCCAAATTCAAATGGATTAATTTACATAATTATATTCACTTGCGCAATTAAGATACATTATTGATCAAATCAAAATGTATTAAAATATAATTTATTTTAACTTGCTCAAGATTAAATTTATCATTGCATAGTATAATTACAAAATCATCAGTTACCAATATCATTGCTACAGATTATTTAACTCAATCCCGGAGATGTGATAGAGCCGCAAATTTTACTGAATAAAATAGCTGCCAGTGTTCAATTATTTTCCTCACATATTACATATAAAGTGTTACCTGGTTCATCTTTGGTGCACTTCATTGGGCATAGACTCTTTGTCCAGACGTATTTGAACTTTCTACTGAAAAACTACACACAGCACATTTTTAAGTACACTTGCTCTTTTCATTTTCAGGTCAACATCACAAGTCAACGTAACTTCACATTCGAAGTCAGAAGAATTAGATAGAATAAGCGGTGACATCACAACGCTACGTCACTTCACACTCGAAGTCTTAGGACATTATTTTTATAGGATAGAATGCACTTTTTGATTGTGTTGTACGGAAGTACTCTGTGGGATACCCCTTTGTTCCCATTAGCTCTCCGTGATCCGTTTTCCCAATGGATCTCAAGGTTTAGCGTCAAGTCTGTTTAGCCTCTGCGACCTTGCTTCAGTCCAGGATACTCACATGCAATGAGGAGTCATCATTAAATTTCCTGGACATAAATGACTGGCCGCGCTATCATAAAAACTGGCGTCGTCATGTCGTCTAAGGCAGGTTTGTGCATACTTATAGACCCTGTAATTCCTTTTATTAACACTTTAACAACTAGTTGAAAAGTGTTTATGACTTCGTTAATTCTGTCTGTCTATCTGTTTGTCTGTCCGTTAGCACGATAACTGCCGTAAAAATGACTTTTATCAAAATGAAATTTTAGTACATTGTTCAGACGATCTGTGGGACCTACGGGAATGTAAATGAATAATATCACGCAATTAGTCTTCAAATGAACCGGGGTTAAAAAAAAGGAAATACATTGAACCTATGGGACTTAATTATTCAAACATTTTACTAGCAAATTAAAAATTCACAAATTGCTTCAAAAGTTTTTGGATATATTCAAATTATCCTATAAAATATATAAAAAAATTTCAGCCCAATATATTCAGTTGTTTTTCAAATGAAATTTAAAATAATTATTACACCCTTTACATGAAAAGATCACATGACCCACTTAAAAATGATATGTGACATACATCTTGTCTCAAAATCATGATTTTTAAAGTTCTTTTTAATTTATATTGAGTGTTATATCCGTCCTAAAACCGCTTTATTTCTGCTTAAAATCTGTGCATCTACATTCTGAAACAACGCAATTACAATATATTTGAGTTTATATGATCATCAAATTTTGATTATTTCTACAACGAAGCCTAATTTTCACCTGTAGAGAATGTAAACACCAAAAAATGTAGAATGAGTTGCATAAGAATTGCTGCATTTCTTTAACGCAAAAATTATTTAGCTCACGGAGTCTGTAATAAAGCTGATATGAATGAAACATTCATTGTTTATACTTAGAGAACGACGATTTTTTCGATGAAGTTTTAAGCATACAGTTAAATTACTTGTACCTCCATAGTTTTAAGTTTTTAAATAAAATAAATTATTGTGGTAATGTTATGAATGAAAGAAATATAAAAAGTTTATGAAGGAAATGCTGTTTTTATAGAGAGAGCCAGGCGATTGTATATTTCGATGACGTCATTTGAATAAAGTTTATTTGTTTCCGATGAAGTTTTCAAATATAATAAATTATTGCAGTACTAGCCGCCTTCGGCGACCAGCCTGTACACTACCCTTGAAAATTCTGACTGTGGCAAACTCGCTGGAGCGACCTACCAGAAGGGTGTAAGGTAACTATTTGGACGGCCAGGAAGTGCCACCCAATTTAGACCGGAACCCAATGGGAGAGACATCCACAGGGATCGTACCCTCCTACCCCTACCACCAACCTCTCGGAAGGACATACGGACCCAAATGTTTAACGTGATCGTATTCCGCGTGAACACGGCGGCAGTTTTGGCACTGGTGGGAATCGAACCGGGACCTACCGAGTGCATTTAAGGCGCACTAACCACTGCGGTACCGCGCCCTCCGCGACAATATTCATAAATTTCTTTTTACTCACACAATTTAGACCGTAACCCAGTGGGAGAGGCATCCACAGGGACCGTAAATTACTTCCCCTACCACCAACCTATCGGAAGGACTTATGGACTCACATGTTTAACGTGATCGTGTTTTGCGTGAACACAGCGGCAATTTTGGCAATGGCGAGAATCGAACCCCGGCCTACCGAGTGCAATTTCTGCGCGATAACAACTGGGCTACCGCGCCATCTGCGACAATCTCCATAACTTTTTTTTATTCACCCAATTTAGACCGGAACCCAGTGGAGGAGGCATTCACAGGTACCGTACCCTCCTTCCCCTACCACCAACCTCTCGGAAGGACTTACGGACCTACATGTTTAACGTGTTCGTACTCCGCGTGAACACGGCGACAGTTTTGGCAGTGGCGGGAATCGAACCCGGGCCTACCGAGTGCAATTCCCGCGGGCTAAGTTCCCGCGCGCTAATTTAAATTTTATAATGACTATATGCTAAGCTCTTAATTCCATCATCCTGATTCCATCGTTCTATCGTTCCATCATTTAAAATATCCATAAATTAAAATGCCCATTAAAAAAATCTATCAATCCACCATAATTCAAACATTTAAATTTATAATGACCATATGCTAAGCTCTTAATTTCATCATTAAAATATCACTTAATTTTCTAACCCGATGCACGATCGTTAGCAAAAATTTTCAAACAAAAAAATAAACGCCTTTTCTCGACAAATTTACCATCTCCGAAAATTTCCATGGAATAAGTTCCATTCTATACATCAAACATCCAAATTAGCGATGCACTTCACAAAAGCATTCAAACAAAAATAAAACTCAATATTTTCCTTTTTCTCGTAACCCGATGTACGATCTCCATGGAAACGGAGTGACGACACCGGCTGCGTGCGCAGGGCAAGTGGGAGTAGGAACTCTTCTGCGTGAAGTCGTCGAGAACATTAGTTCATTAAAATCGGGATCCTGCGGCTATTTATAATTATTTCTTGACTAGATTGGGCATGTAAGAGTGGCTAATCTTTGAGCTTTCTAAAATGTAAATTTGAGCGTTCTAAAAATGTAAATGTCGAAAATATCGATACTTTTTCGGATGCGGGGATTTAAAAACGAAAGCTCTTTCCGATCGTGTGATTTGCTTTTCTCTGCGACGTCTGGATGGTGTATAAAAAAGAGCAAAAAGAGAAAAAAATAGAAATCCCATAAATCATTAAATAACAAAAAAAAAATAATTAACATTTTTAAAATATGTTTTGACATGTCCCCTTCCCACCCCCACGGGTCTCCGATTGCCAAATTTCGTAGCTCTCCGACGCGCGGTCGCATGAACCTATAGTGTATAAGACACACACACACACACACAGACAATGCCTTTTATTATTTAAGATTATAATAATTTTAAAAATATTACCGAGGAATGTATAGCATTTTAGAGATATTTAAACCAGGCAATTTATGTTTCAATGCCATCATTTAAACAAAGTTAATTTTTTTTTTGTGAAGCTTTGAGTTTCCAAATATAATAAATAAATTTAGTATTGTGATAATTTTAAAAATATCACCGCTGAATGTACCGCAATTTAGAGATGTTTAAATAAAATAGTATTGAAGTTGGAAAGTGTTTCGTAATCAATGCTTTATGTGTGATTGATATTTCTTGTTTATTTAGAACATTCGTTAAGTTTGCAAGGTGTGATTTTTATACCCTTTACCAAGTATGCACGAAAAATTCAATTCTGAAACAATCTTCATAATAATAAAATGATTTATATTTCATCCTCAATCAATAAAATGATAAGCATGCCTTTCAAAATCTAATTTAAAATATACTTCAAATCATAAAATTATTTTAAGACAAAGTTTCTTATACATATCAAAAGATCAAGTCATAAATAAACAATCATACAAAAAAACAAATAATATTTTATGTTTTATGTTATGCTTTGGTTGCTAATAACATACCAGACCATCAGCCTACCTTTTTCCTAATTACTGAAAGTACGATTTGAAATATATTAATATTAGAAAATGACATGCAGTTTTCTTGCTACAGTGACGTAGAAGTTAATGAATATGTAGATACAGTATTAGCTTTCACTTCTAGGTGAGTAGTTACATATGATTCTATATATTGTTTCGACATTATCATATGTAAATGAACGTTGTGAACATTGGTGTGCGGCATTTCATTAATTCTATATTATTGAAAGAATGAGACATAAGATTAAAAGTAACTTAAAAATATATATAGTTCATTTATTTATTTATTACAACTAGCCAGACACTTGATACATTCCATTTTTAACCTAGATATCGACCAGCACCATGAAATATTAAAATAATATAGAACAAATATACTATTAATATATATATATATATGTGTGTGTGTGTGTGTGTGTGTGTATATGTATATATATATATATAATAAGAAGAAATGAGATTGAAAATATATTAATACATTTAGAAGTTGTGTGTTTACGGGGTTGTAGAGAAGTCAAGGGGGATCAAGCTTTTAATCCCAGGAAACACTCCCAGAAACCACTACACGCCCGAAACAACAATCAACAGTATGCCAGGGGAAAAAACGGAATCCCGAAATGAAGATCTTAAAGTCACAAGAACATATAAAAGGCTTTATTGCACTAGTTTTGCACATAGATTTAAAATTATTTTCTGCATGAACAATTTTATTATTTTTATCCTTTGCACCTGTAAGTATTATTTTATCCTTAAGTATGATCATTAACATGGCTACCTTCAAAAATATTTTTAATATCCATTTGCGAAACCTTACAACTAGTTTCCTTAAATTCAATTTCAACATCATCTTTATTATCGATATGAGTCGATTTTGAGTTTATTTCATTGATGTGCTCGTCATTTAAATTTAATTTCGCATTGCGCGCATCATTTTTATTTTTCATATATTCTTTAACTCCTGCATTTTCATTATTTGTCATGCTTTTACTTATATTATTTTCTGCACATTTGTTTACCTGGATTTTCTTTTTATTAATATTTGCCTCACATTTAAGGCTTTGGATAAACTGCTCATCAACATGGGACCATTCGGAACGTGTTTTTAAAGCTGCGACATCTAGCACTTGGATCCTAGGCCAGGGTACATAGGTATTTTTTTGCATGCTTTCCATACTATTTATATTTTGCCTGTCAGTTTTACTTTCTTGTTCATAATTTTGATTTGATTTAAAATTGCCAATTTTGTAAACCGATTTTTTATTTTGCGTTTGCGATTTAAATTAGGACCTGGGCTTCGGGTGCGAACCTCCCTTTCATTTCTACTATCGTGTCCGTACTTATTTTTAGCGTTGTCGCTTGCATTTGATTGGGACTTTGGTCTATTTTTTAAATTTTCACTCGGCCAAAGTCCCTCCCTCAGTTTAATTGGCTTCGATTTTGACTGATGCTGCTTTTTCTTTCTTGCCTCTTCAACCTTTCAGTTCCGCTATTTGTATTTAAATGTCTCCCATTGTTTGCGTACTGCTTTATCTAAATTCGTTAGTTTGAATATTACCAAATCCGTTATTTTGTCCATTTCTAAATCCGTTACTTTGTTCATTTCTAAATTCAGTTATTTGCCCATTTCTAAATCCGTTACTGTGATCATTTCTAAATTCATTTCTTTTATTCTCATATTTTTTCTCCATAATTTTGTGTGCATTTTGATTGTGCTAACAGGTAGCAAAATGGTGCCCTTTCTTTCCGCATCCTATGCAATATATAATTTCATTTTCTGATTTTTTATGCCTTTCATATTTTAATTGCCGAGGTGCAAATTTTAAATTTTGTAACTGCATTTCCATTTGTCTGTAAACTTTTTGCCCATATTTTCACTGCGATAAATCGCATCTACTTCTGTACTGTCGCAATCCTCAAAAAAATTTAAGTGCTCCGCGTATTCCACCGCCTTTTGAAAATCCTGTAAATTCAATTTCTTAATTTCAAATGCGAGATCTTGTCTTAAAGCTTCCATAAATTTTGAAAACATTAAATAATCCTTTATTTCTCGAATCTCATTATTCGCATAACTGTTCCCTAATAGTTCATTGGTCGAAT